>JAUZST010006773.1:0-14622 GCA_034779995.1 Parotocinclus haroldoi
CACACACACACACACACACACACACACACACACACACACACACACACACACACACACACACACACACACACAACTGTAGCAGTAGAAGCATGTTTTTTAATCAAATGAGTTATACATTAACTGTGTTTTTGTTACTTAATTGTAGTACACAGAATAATTTTTCAACTGATTATGGACTTGAGGACATACCGTAATCTGTTTTTCAATATGCATGTTCCAGTATTTATGACACACCTTTGCTTTTAACCAGCTTTAAGTTCACTAGTTACTCCTTCACAAAAACGCATGCGACAAAAATGGCAGCCTGTGCCAACACAGTCACCACAGAGAAGAGACTTTCAACTCCCTCCACACTCCACAGACATCTGCACGCCCTACAGTTTAGCCTTTCTTTCAGGCACCATGCATAATTCAGCAGCTCCATAAATAAAGTCTGTGTGTGTCCAGAGTCTTTCATATTGGACCGATCTGAGGCTGTAAGGAATGTATGGAATTTGGCTTTGTGTGTGCTGAGAGTGTAAAGGTTGATTATGTATTTATCAACAGCCAACAGACACAAATAAAATTCAGCTCAACAGGGTGGACTGGCCGCTCCTCCTCTGCTTTCCTGCCTTTTTTGTTAATGACATGCAAGACAATTACTTTTATCTCTTGGCTGTGTGTGTGTGGAGGGAGCTATGACAGCAGGCTTTAGCAGGACCAATGAAGGAAGACCAGGGCTGAACCATGCCCTTATCTCTGTCTTTGAAATAGCTAGTCTTCAAGCCTTTACCTAAATGCCAATTCAGCACACCTACCACACATCTCCACAAACTGTCCCAAATGTTGAACTTGTGACTATTGCATAATGAGAATGAACCTACATGGAGGAATGGACTATTATCTCATATCTATCCTCAATCTTCATAGGTACCACAACCATTCAACCAGAGACCACTGAGACAGCAGAGTGGAAATGATCCTTCAACTGACCTTTAAGAGCTCAACAAGGTCTGAGGTGCTTCCAAATCTTGAACTTGAACTGTGATGGTGTGCTAGTGCGTACGACCACTGTATTGCTTAAGCATCCTAACTTTAGCTTTGTTTACATGTAACCTAATAAGAATCCCTTACCCTATACTCACATTCCAAAAGATCAAATGCTTATTTTAAAAAATGGTCAGATCAGACATTTAAGCTGGATTGTTACATTATTGAAAAGTCATTGTCAAAGGCAAAATAATTTCTATAGTGCTTCTTACAATGTCTCAAAGCAGCTTTACACTTTTATGTGATCTTCTAATATCTAAGACCAATCCCAACCTGAACAAGCCTAATGTGATAGTGGAAAGGAAAAAGTCCCTAAATGTTATAATGAAGAAACCCTGAGAGGACCAAACCTCGGAAAGAGACCCATCCTATTAAGGCAATGTTATATGTAATAATTAAACTCATTAATCTTACTATCTAATTAATATGTTCAAAGTATTAATATAGTAATGAAGTAGTAATAATATAGTAGTAATATAATAAATTCATAATTATTTATTAAATAATCGTGAAAATAAATAACAAATAATGTGCAAATCGTCATTATTTATTTCGGTGCACAGAGTCACTGTAAGAACTTCGGTCGCCAATGGGAAATTTTGAATGGTATGGCATCCTCAGTCAACCAGGGAGATAGGACAGAGTTACTGCCCTCTGTGGTCTGAATATTGGTGTGTTTGAAAGTGATGGAAGAATAGATTGAATATGATCTTATTCCCATTAGGGATATAGGAATAAATTTCACTGTTCCGGTAATATTCAAAATCATTACATTTACACATTCAAAGGCAAAAATGCATATTAGAATCTCATATTCTACTGTTAGTATAATATAGTATATAACAATATTAAAGTCATATAACTCAATTACTTTTTGGCCACGCCGAATGAGATTCAATAATGGAAAAAGTGTATATTGAATAAGTGTATTGAATAAATGTGGCATTTATAGTAAAGTTTATGCTCCTCCACAATTGGCAAACTTGGTAAAAATGGCCAAAAGAATTACAAGTAAGTAATCTCACATTGAAGATGAGCATAATTTAACCTAAGTAAATTTAGGAAACAATCTTTCTACTAGAAATAATAATTTTAAAGCCATTTATATACAGTCCTGTATATATACTCACTGGCCATTAGGTACAGCTCCTAGTTTTCATATTAGTTTATCTGCATACATTGTTAGTCACCTTTACTCTGTTCTTTAATGGTCAGGATGCTGATCGGGTATTTGGATGGTGTTTCATTCTCAGCACTGCAGTGACACTGATGTGGTGGTGGTGTTGAACTGGTCTGAGTGGATCAGACAGAGCAGTGCTGCTGGAGTTGTTAAATACTCTGTTTACTCCCTGTGCTCTCTATTAAAATAAACATATTTCTCCACATTGTAGACGTAAAGTCACAGACAGCAGCTCGTCTGTTGGTGCATAGTTTGTGTTAGTCATCCTTCTTTCCTAAGTATCACTGTTGGAAAGCTACAGAAAGTAGCCTCTTAGGGTCACAGAGTATCTAAAAATCGTATTTTTAGAAACGCTTTGTTATTTAGCATCAGAGTAGTGGATGGTCATAAGTATTGGAAGTGAAAAGCTCTCAGTTGTCAAAAGCGCAGCCCTTTTAAATGTTAGTATTTACTCGGCTCATACAGACCATTTTAAAAACCACAACTAGCCTAACTGTCTCCACCACACACACACACACACACACACACACAAAAAACAAACACGTCTGCTTCTGTTGGCCAGAATCAAACACCATAACAACTCTACTAGGACAGTTTGATTTTGAGAAGCTATTACAGGTTTATTAAAATATATTTCTTCCAACTATATTAAATTATTCTGCATATATAAATTCCTGATCTAGAGCAATACCCTTCCAATTTTAGGGAGATTAATATTCTTTTCTTTGAGAGGAATTACGTTTAGTCATTTAGTCTCCTTAGCCGATACTCCTTTCGTAAGTGACTTACAGCTGATGCAGTCTTACATTCGAAACAATTCTGGGTTATGAGATTTGCTCAAATACCCCGCAGTGGCAGTCTTGGCAGAGATGGTATTACGGTCGACAGTAATATTATCAAATACTTGTGTAAATAGATTACACAGGTACGTTATTTAAGAGATATTATATATTATAAGCACAACTGAGTAATGGGTAAGCTAAAGAACACTGTTATTCAATATACTGCTTGTATTATCTATATAAATAGTGACAATGATTGTGGCTGTCCAAGGATGTGGTTTGAGACCTATATTTTGCGAGAGACAAACCTCCAGTACTGTTTTATTTGCCATCTACAGTTGCATCACAGCTCCAAAACCTTAAGATGCCAAACATGTCTTCACTGATTGCATGTGGTGTAAGGCACAACATGTTCATTAGTCTTCTCACTGAGCTGTTATGTTAAGGCCTGGATACACAAGCCGATTTCTGTTCCAGTACAATAAATCAATATGTCCTCTGAGATTTAGGAAAGCTCTATGTATGCCATCAAGCCATCTCATTATAGACAATATACTGTAGACAATAATATTTTAATAATTATTATGAGGAGTACATTGGCATTTGGACATTTAGGAGATACCCTTATCCAGACTGACTTTACAACTTTACAGTTCAAGCAATGGTGGGTTAAGTGCCTTGATCAGGTACCCATCATTTTCAGAGGTGGTAATTGGGATTCCCATACTGGAATAGCGCAATATCTTAACTATTAGGCCACTACTATTATTTTATTTCAATCCATGAAAAACAAAGCCTTTACAATCCTGATTTTTTTTAGCCTTTCATAGTTATAGTTATAGTAATCCAATGGCTAATATGAAGGAGGATGAGCTTCTTTGGTCCAACTGCAACCTCTTAACCATTTATGGCACTGTGTTAGAAGACTAGTGGTGAATTAAAAGGATATGTAGGCATGACTATGTGCTGTAGGGACTAAACCACCTGCTGAGGTCACCCAGACTTCACTGCGCATGCATGGGAGTGTGAAATATTCTCAACAATGCTGAACCAGCAGGCAAACTGAAGATTTGAGGTCACACTAGTTGTATCACGTGTTTGTCATGTTCACACTTCAGTCACATTCCAAACTGTCATGTCTGGCATTTTTTAATTGTGATGCAGGTTTTGACAAGCAGAATTTTGTGTAACCAGTATAAAGTTTGCTGGGTAGTTTTTGTAAAAGGCAAGTTGTTCAAAAGTACAAGTTGAATCTGTAGTTGTTGCCAAGACACATAATGTCAGAATATATTTAGGCAAGAAGTACTAAAGAGTGCTATATATTGTTCTTTTACAGAATATGATTTTGGGTTTGCAATGTGGCACAGTAGATCATACGGCTTAATCCACAATGTCTGTTTGGAGCTTAGCATGATTTCCTGGCTCTGTTTGTACTCTAAAAATATGGCACTATGTGGATTGGCTTCTCCAGTGTTCTTTTAAAGAGTAAGAGCAGTTATACAGCTTGGTTAGAGAACAATGTAATTTGTCAGCTGATTGTCAATAACACACATACACATCCTGCCATATTTGATATCACCATTGAGTGCTTCCTCTCTCCATCACTTCCACCCATTACTGGATTTCTACTTGTTGCCATAATGACAGCACTGATATAGATCTAGTATATTATATTGCATCTCTTGCCCACATATCTATTGCTCATTGGCATGTATACTCAGAGACAGATTCTGTTGCTTCACTGTGGGTGAAACCCTGATGTGGCTTGGCTGGTTTGCTTGAAAAAAGCAAAAGCAAAGAGGGAAAGAACAATATATGACATGAACTCTAGAGCAATTAACTGAACTGTTTGATTGGTTGAATTAAATTCCCAACAGAAGCAGAAATATTGTTATAGCAGGAACTGCTGCCACATCTCATAGCTGCTTCAGTATAAATTCATAGCTGGAGTTTAATATAAATACAGTAAATACAAGCATATATAGTAAATGGCCACTTTATTATGAACACAACTAGTAGCCTGGATCTCCTTTGGCATTCAGAACTAGAGCAATTATATTTGCATAGATTTCACTACATGTTAAAGTTATGTAGGAATACTGACTCTGAATTGGTATTCCAAATTGGAATACCAATTTGCAGTTGGTGCAAATTAAATGGGTGGGCTTTAATGGCTTGTGTCCGTATACAGGGTCAACACCCTTTCATTTCAGAAACAAAAGGGTAAATTACATATCTGAATAAGCCAGATATAGCAAGTAATGGGTGAATTTGCCTATCTTTTAGGTTATGTCCGAACATGGCCGCCATCTTGAAAGCCACCATATTGGATCAAGGGCAAGTTTTTCCAATGTGAAGGTGGTCAAGTAGCAAATCAAATAAGAACAGAATCGTCTCAGAAATTAATTGATTTATCAGATTAATCAGATTTCTCGTAGTTCTGAAGATGGAGGTCTGAGGAATGAAGCTGCTGTATCAGAGTCGCAGACTTCAACAACTGATATGGAGAAAGACCACCGCAATGTTGCATCATACCGAGGCTGACAAACCTCAATGTTTTTTGAAGCCTTTGCGAAAAGTTCACAACGTGGCACGCAATGTGTCCTCTGTCTTTTGAGTTACTTGTAATTATTGTGTTGGCGTGGATTCCAAAGGCATTACTGCTCTTGTGCAGGAGATGACCACTATGTAAGAGGGGATCAAACATCAAATATGAATTAATCTATGCACAGCGAAACAATAGGCTGGATCAGCATTCCTTTTGTCCAGAACATGACACAGTCTACTCAGACATTCACTGGTCTAGATAAGTTGAGCCAGAGTTATTGATCTGTCTTTACATGGCTGCACCATATAGGATTCCAAAGTCTGCATAATAGAATCTATGAAGGCCAGAAAGAGAGAACATAAAGAATGGTAAAGAATGGTAGTGCTCAAGTCTGCTTTTAATAAATCTTAAATAAAATGTTAAAAAATGAGGTAATTAACATAGTGAAGATCTGCAATCCTTCAGGGTAGTAAATAAGCAATACATAGCCAATATTAAATGAGTTAAGATGTGATTAATTAGTGGCATGAGTTAAATTTGAGGCATTTGAGCTTAATATAATCTACAATCTATACAGAGCCTATTAGACATTAACACTTGCCTGTGTTCTAGAGGATTCAGTTCCTGTTTTCCTTTCGGTTGGCTCTTATAATTAACCTTTTTAATACCCATAGAGACTTATTTGCACTGTAATCTCCAGTCAATACTCTACATGTAAAAATAAACAAAAAGACAATAAACACAGCAGAGATATTCATTGAGGATGGATTATTGTAAATCTGAATCACTGTGCACTAAATTGGGAATCATGAATAGTGATTCGACTGAAATGAGTCGCATGGCTCTCATACAAGTTTAAGCAGCGGAGCAAACAACAGCATTTTTCTAGCCATAATCCATAGAGAAATGTAATGATCATGAGGTTTCTGGAGAGGCTCGTCCTCAAATACATCAATGATGCTTCTCCCTCCTACTCTGGACCCTCATCAGTATGCATATAGAACCAACAGGTCAACAGATCATGCCATTTCCATTGACCTCCACGCTTTTCTGCAACTCCTAGATCAACAAGGGGCATATGAACAATATTTTTTGTTGTTTCTAGATTACAGCTCTGCTCTTATGACAACACCCGCAAAAACTGTTCCACAAAATGTCCGATCTAGGCCTACATCATAACATCTGTCTGTGAATACTGGACTTTTTAAGAAACCAGCTACATTCAGTCAGGATGAGCCCATGCTGCTTCTCAACATATGGTCCCCACAGTGTGGTGTTCCGAGCCCTTTACTGCACTCTCTACTCACATACAACTACATAACATCATCAAGTTCTTAGATGATACAACAGCGGTGGGACATATCACTGGTGGAGATTAGCCTGCATGCAGACTGGAGTTCCAGAGACTAACAGAATGGTGTGCTGAAAACAACTCACACTCCCTCATCATAAAAGTACAAAAGAGAATGTACTTTCACAAATTTCGTGACAACTCTCTGGCAAATCAGCTTGTCCCAACATTTGCTGGTATCTTTTTTTCGCTGAACAGTGAGTGTGTCATTCATGTATTGATATGGTACAGCAACAGCATTGCAATATCTTAGAAGGCAGTGCAGAGTGTTATAAACTGCACAAAAATCACATACACACAGCTGCCTACTCTAGAAACCATATACATGTCCTACTGCCTGTAGAAAGTATGCTGCATCCTGAATGACTCTCACTCTGGCTATCACCTATTTGACCATCTGCCATCAGTCAAATGCCACTTGTCCGTGAAAGCACTCACTACAAGTCTACAAAACAGTTCCTCAAAATCCATTAACACGCTGAACTCTTCTCTCAAATCACACTCTATAACCAATAACACGACAAGTTTACCGACATACATGTGCAGTTCTGTTCATTTAATACTTATTTACATACCAATGCACAACTTTTAAACAAGTGCAATACCAATTACACATGCTAATTTCTAATGTGTATGTGAATTACATTTCTGTATCTTTATTTTAATATATCTAAAATCTGTTTTAGGCAGTGCACTGAAATTCATTGTTTAAAATGTCATTGTGAATTTCGAATCCTGAGAACACAAACCAGACAGAGCCAAATACAGAGGCATATCCTCCCATTCTAAAGAAAATGGCATATAAAAATGTACAGCTGGAAACTCTGTACAAAGCCTAGACTTCCATTGTTTATTTGCAGCTCCCAGAAGTCAAATGTTCCATGAGTAGGTGCAGGCCAAATACATTTACTAGCATTTCCATCACATTCCCAAAAGACAGTAATTGACTGTCTTAAACTGTGCATAGTTGTAACATCAGATGAGCAGAATATGATGTATTCGGCGACTAAGATCTCTTAATATGATTTAAAGCAATGTTGCTTCCAGAAATGCTAATCGGGATAATTTAAAACTAAATCTAACCTGGGCCAGTCAGCATTATGCAAATGTAATTTGTCAGCAGCCATTCCTTGGGCAGTGAAGGCTATTTAGCTGAAAGAAATGCTAACTGTAGACCAGAGATTGTACAACTGTTAAAACAATATAATCAATATTATTAAGTAATTACTCTATACTGAAAAAGCAGTCTTCACTGAATAAGAGGAATGAACCAGGTAAGGTTGCTCAAAAACACAATAGATTAGTAAAATAACTGTTTCTATTTAACTTGGTCTTTTCTTCTGCTGTCATCTGCTTTCTGTTTTCGTACTTATTCTCTCATGTATCTGTCTGACTAGTGACAGAGCTTGGTCAAATAAGTAATGTTTGCTCTTATGGAATGGTAAAATACCACTTATATGTGAATAAACAGAACAAATGTCATAAATTATACCTCACATACCTTTTGTGCCACCTTTATCATGATGGGTCCAGACCTTATCCTGAAAATCTAGGTGTGAGGCGGTCATACAGCTTGGACAAGGTGCAGGTGTGTCACAGGGCATCGCATGCTCACTAGTGGTGTAACGGGCCTCGGTACACGGTACACGAGTGAACGGCGGATCAGATGCCAAAAGTTTGACTATGACAGTTTTGAATGCTGTTTTAGTAATTACTGTATAGTTAAAGTGATAACCTTCTAAACCTCAACACGGATATAAAGATATGTAAAGATATACTCAAAGCCACTGTGTCTCGTGATTGCAGCGCGTTCTAAACACTTATACTAAAGTCGTCATGGCTGCTAGAGAGGAAGAACTTGAAAAGTCTCACGCATCATTTAAATCACATATGTGGGAGCTTTTTGGTTTCCCTGTGACATACTGTATGCTGATAGCGGAGAACGGGTGATAGACAAAACCGTTACAGTTTGTAGGCACTGTGGCAATAGAAAGCAATATGACTACGGAAATAAGTCGAGTATGGCCACACATTTAAAGCGACGTCACCCAGGTATGTCAGCGACAAAATGAGTAGCCAAGACACAATGACAACAGCATCTTAATCGGAGTGGGCTAAGGCTATTACCAAATCTATCGGATGATTATAGCTGCAAACATGATGAAACATGGTGAAAGTGCTTGAGCCATGGCCATGGTGCGCACACTTCGGTACGAAGATTGTGCCAGATCTTAACTCTTAAAAACAAAGTCGTGTCTTTTCTTATGATGATCCGAAAAATGATCCGATCCGTGACTCAAAAACCGTGAAACGAGTCAACACGAGATTTGTGATCCGTTACACGCCTAATGCTCACTCAATTCTACCCAAGGCGCAATTTCTATTCAGAGCAACATACAGTTGAGTTAAGCAGTTGAAGGCTATAGGCTTTGCTCAGCAGCTTCACAATGGCAACTTGGCAAAGCTGGAATTTAACCACATAACCTTCAGTCTAGCCCTTCAGCCATGGTTGTACCAGTAACTTGTAAGAGTATTAGGTAGAATGTCCAAACTTAAGGTAGACAACCCAAAGAAACCGCACCAATGCATTCACAGAACAAGACAACACCCAAATAACCATAGGTGAGGATCAAATCCTGAAGTTGTGATACCAACACAACATGCAGCCCTTCTCATATGAGTTGGAGTATACATTACATGGGTCGGGGTACTTATTTTTGCCAATATGTAACTTTTTGTAGGGTAATAGTTTTTGTAGAATTTCTTATTATTTAGACACAGCTTGCTAAAATGAGTATTCAGTGCATTTTCATAAAAGAAAATACAATGAAATTAATTGTAACCAAGTATGAAAACGATAAACACTGAGACTGTCCAGCTCAGCCTTTCCAGCAGATATTTTAATATGTCAAAGCCTAGCATGTGCTTTCTGTGGCACACATGAAGCTAGCCACTGTCTTCTTTTAAATTGCAGCTCATGCTATAACATGGGGCAAAACAATGAGCACTGGGGTAATAAATAGCATATTCTTTATGCAGATGCAATACCTAATGGGCATAAACAAAAAACAAAGAACAAGAGACCAACATTTCTGATCAAATAAATGAATGCCAGGTTGGGCCAGACGGAGGACAAGAATGCAGATGGTGAAGATGAATATGAAATTGAAGATGAAAATGGAATTGTTCATGAGAATCACAAAAACAGAAAATACAGACAGAAGTGTCATATTCATAGGAGAAGGCAGGGTGCAATAAAAACTAAACAAGACAAGGTGCTATTTCTAATGCTAGTGCTAATGCCAAGTATTATGAACTTATAACTAGTGAGTGTGCATGAAGGCAAAATAAGGAACTAAACGTCTATGGCTACACAGGATGAGAATGACTCAGAACAACACTAGACAAGGCAAGGTGCTAACACTAATGTTATTGCTAATTAATAAGAAGGACAAACTAGTGAGCATAAAATCAAAATGAGGAACTAAATGTCTATGACTATACTGAATATCAGAGTGACTTAAAACAAAACTAAACAAGGCAAGGAGCTAATGCTGATGCTAATTAATAAGAAGAGCAGACTAGCGAGCGAGCATGAATGCTAAACAAAGAACTAAATGGATAAGACCACACAGAGAACACAGACAATACGAGAATACAGAGTAAGCAGGAGGGGAGAACACTGCTAGGAAAATAGAATCAGAACCACGCCTGAGTCAGGGAAAGGATGCTATCATGCTCTTCTTTAAAAAAAAAAAAAAAAAAGTAATTGACACTGTGGCGTAAAAAGCTGGTCAAATTAAAAAAAAAAAAGATTTAGCCTGTATTTTTTACTGGCATAAATATTATTTATGTGAGACTTTGATGTTTTGTTTCCATTCTTATTTTTATTTTCATGAATATTGACATGCATATGCTTTACATACATATACCTATACCTAGAAGTGCCGAGAGCAGACCATTTTATTGTTGAGACTTCCTACTAGTAGCACTATGCTGAATTTACAAAATTAAAGGTTGTATAAAAGGTGATACTGCATTGACTGTTGTGGATGAAATTGGAATTAGTTGAAATTAGTGTTTCTTTATGTGAACTAATTTCCTCGTGTTTGTGTGCAGCCCCTGAGGTATGTTTATTTATGTTTATATTTATACATATTTACACATTATATTTAGCGTGTGTGCTTATAACTGTTGTAACCATGATGTTTTCTGGAGGGAATTCTATTCTGAGGATTAAGTTGCTGTGAAGATGGCAGTGTTCTACTCGTGATTTTAATGTTATCACTGACGCATTTCTGTATGCTTGTCTGTTTCCAGCTGAGTTGTAAAATATATGGTAATGACCAGGCAATATTTCAAACAATTACTTGTTTCACAGGACATAATGTGCATACCTGTATTTAATTTCCATACACATGACTTCACCCCAGCTGCTTTAATAGAAATAGAATTGATGTGAACATGGAATAGAGGCACAGGTAAGAGGAACTGATACAGCAGCAAATGAGATTGGGAGCATGTATGGTGTCAGCAAATCTGAAGAATACTTTATAAATTATTTTATGGTAACAAGTGAAATGTGAAAGTAATCTAAAACACTGTTTCAGAAATCAGAAACGCATTGCATTCCCATGCAGGTCAGCGCAGACATTTGAGCAGTTGCAGATCACCAATGAAAATGTCAGCCATGGGGAATCATTTCACAATCACTGTAATCACTAATGTAAGGTATCATTATATAAATTCTGTAATGGTTCCAGACAAGAATCTTTACCTCCATGCATTGCTGTTTCTCTGATTAAAAAGTTAAAGAACTACCAGCCTTCCCACCTGCGCTACAGGGGCAATTATGCTCTCTTGAATTTCTCAAAATATTAGGCTATGGCATAGTACTGGCTTCATTTAGTTATCTCTCTTATATGTCATTCATTTATAATTGATATTTATTTATCATAGCATTTTGGAACCTGAATTTGTGTCTCAGCTGAAATGAACACATGTCCACATGAATATTCTGTTTACCACTATGTTTAGAGCTCTGTTATAGAATATGACTCATATAACTGTGTTACCGGACATTTTTGACATTAGTCACCTCTGAATTCTCCTCATTACCCAGTTATTTCAATCTATTATGGTGGAAAAAAATAATAGGTCAATCAAAAGCAATCATTTCACTAATGATACATAAGTGAGAGATGTGGTCGACAAATTACAAACTTCTCATTTGGAAGCTAAATTGACAATGATGGATAAAGAATACTGTTAGATTAATGCGCAAAAGTCACTTTATATAAAAGGCATTATGTGTTTTTCATTTTTTTATTCTGCTTATACTTTATTTAAGCTTTAATTGTCACTGCCCTTTGTACTTTGTACTTCCACAATTACAGATTGTAGTTCATGTTCGCATACTTTGTTAGCCTTTACTCTGCTCTCAAATGGTTAGCACCCCTAGAAAATCACCACGGATCAGGTGCATTTTGGGTGGTTGATGGTTCTCAGCAGTGCAGTGACACTAGTATGGTGGTGGTATGTTAGTGTGTATTCAGTTGGTCTGAGTGGATCAGACAGAGCAGTGCTGCTGAGTTTTCAATTACTGTTCACCTACTGTCCACTTTATTAGAAACATTATTGTTCTGTTTTGTTGATGTAAAGACAGAAACGGTAGCTCAACTGTTGCTGTCCAGTATGGGTTAGTCATCATCTTATCCTTCATCACAGGATGCTGCCTACTGGATGCTGGTGGCTGAAATTTTTAGCTGGTGGATTATTTTAACTGAGGTGGCTTAAAACTCCAGTAGCAATGCGATGTCTGATCCAATCATAACAGCACATCACACATCACGTCAATGTCACTGCAGTGTTAATGATTTAACACCCAAATAGTACCTGATCTGTGGTGGTCCTGTCCTGATGATGAGAGAACAAAGTAAGAGAGTAAGAGAGTAAAGAGGACCATGTCAACTACATTCTATTTAATACATAATTCTAATACAGACCAGGTGGATTCTTGGGATCGTAGCTTCTCCCATGCTGCCTACACCTCCTGATCACATCTAGAAGTCTGAGGTCCTCCCTCAGGACTGAAGGGATTTAGAGGTAATACTATACTCAGATACCATAGAACAGCAGGGAGCAGTTCAAAGTCCTGGAGTTAGCCTTCAATGATCTCTGCAAGGCCTTCAATAGAATTAACCATGAGATAGATGGAAATTGCTCTCCAAGCTTGGGGTAACCCCAAGTTCATTTGTGTTTTGCAACAACTACATGGTGAGATTCGGTCCTCATAGAAAGACTCTAGTCAGAGGCTTTTAAGGTGCCTTTCTTAAAGTGAAGCAACACTGTCTCTCACTCCTCTCAGCCATTAATAACTTCTTGTACAATGCCCTGGGAACAGAGGTGGTGTTTGAATGTAAGACCTCATGATGAATATCCATTTATCACCTGACATCTCCAGACACATACAAATACCTTTGCCAAATCTGAGGTCCAATATGCAGGTGACTGAAATGTCTTGGCACATAGCCAACTGAGCTTGCCCTAAACACAACTTCTGGCATATATAAGTTATTCGGTCTCCATTGCACAACTTCAGCCCAGCTTCCATGACAAAATCAAAATAAAAGTGGTGGGTCAAATCATCACATCTCAGGCTGCTCCCTTCACACCGAAATGAACAGTCACATCAACAAATAATTGGCAGCCGTGCAGAAGGATTTCTGAAAATACTACTGTGCTATTGGAACATGAAAATATTCTATAGGTATTCCTGGCAGTAGATTTTAATTTTATTTAAAAAAAAATCAACAAAACATGCAACATGATCAGGGGTGTTCAAAGTTCACATTAGCCAGTGAATATTTTGACTTGTTTTATACTGTTTAACTACACACAGTCCTTCATTGTGAATCATCAGTGGCTTTTTGTCTGGGAAATGGAAATCGATTTCATGCATGACCTGCAACAGTTATGTTGAAGCACAGACCTTCTTTATTGACATCTTAACTCATGGCTTCTCATTGTGCATCACATTGTGGGTTGCAATAGTTGACTAACTCACTCACAGGCTTGCAAGCACTACGCTGTAGTGCACTACCGTGTAACTCTACAACAGTGCTCTGATCTGTTACTGTTACCTGATGCAAGGTTAGCTCAGTATAACAGTTCTATGTGTGGGTTACAGCCGACCTGAGAGCAACAATACAGAGCTGAATAAATTAGTTTGGTGTGTGCATGTCTGATTTCTTACAAGAGCAATACATTCAATGTTCTGAGTCCTTACAGACATAAAAGGTATAATACACAGACAGTACCTATGTAATTTATTTGGCCATAGCTCTGTGAACCCTTTGTCTAAAATAGTTTTTTTTCCTCAACGAATAAAACTCAACCTTTGCTTTTACCTCACATAAAACTTTAAGACAAATATACATGTTTTTTTTGTTATTAAAAATACAGATTCACAGATCTGTATTTCTGTATTTTTTATATCTGTACAGATGTAACCCTAATCTCGTATCTACCTTAAATGAGACTGGGCCTGAGTTCGTAAATAGAAAACTACTGTTATTCTTTGAACCAATATATCTAGATAAAATATCACTTATAGAAATTTATGACCACCACAACAGTATAATTTTTAACAAAACCTTCTCAGGTGTTTATTATGAATGAGTATAAATAAATTACCTTTCGTGTCAAATTGTTTCACAGTAAATAAAATAGA
>JAUZST010006774.1:0-14622 GCA_034779995.1 Parotocinclus haroldoi
ATCTAAACAATGCAGAGTCCCTTTTTGAGTCTTGGTCTTCCATAGGTTTCTGCCTTATAATGCTTAGGGAGTTTTTCCTTGTCGCTGTTTCGTGTGGCATGTATGGCTACGCTCCACAGTAAACAGCACTGTGAAAATAAACTGACATTCGATTTACACTCAAGCGCTGCAAAATCATTTGAATAAACTTTGGACAGTAACGCAGGGTTTGAAACACAACGCCGTCACACTTTGAATACAGTTGTTTTTATTAGAAACAGCAAAAAACCCTCAAACCGAAAAAAGCCCGTTTCTTTCTCCCAACGAGTCTCTTGCACGGCCCTGCTTATGTACAAAATAACAAAAAACAAACAAAAAGCAAGTTTGTACAATTTCATAAAAAAATATGATTTATCCCAACGACAAGCGAATCCCCAAATTATACGTATATACAGGAAACCACGCTACAAACGCCTGACCCGAGTACTTCACAGTACTAACGTACAAAATATCCAGTGAGATGTCAATAGAAACAAAAACAAACACTAAACATGAACGAATCGGTTGCGCTGCCAAAGGCACTAATCAGATCGATTTTTGTTCTTGGACACGAACGGATAGAAAATATAAATAATAGGGTTTTTTTTTCTTCCTTTCTGTGTGAAGTTTAAATTAAGCTGAAAACATTTCCTAGAAGAAAATGAGTCTAACAAAAATACACATGTCAATACGCATGAAATAATGAACTGTAATTAACGCTGGGTAACCCAAACAGGACTTATCAGATTCCCTTTTGATTTGATGGCAAAGCTCACCATCTGAGCTAGTAAGCTAGCATGAAGCCGGCCACTGCCTCTTTCCAAACTGCCCAACAAAACGCTCGCAGGTCACTAGCTCTGTGTCCTGTACACACGAGCTTAGATTAAGATTAAGGGAACATTATAATGGCACAATCATGATGCTCTCTAGGATTCCCGGCCTTTAACAGAATGGGACTTGGACTCGACAAGAACCCCCAGATGCGCCGGAGCTTCTGAATACATTTCAGACCGTTGCTTTAAGGAAGCTGGTCTGTATGCTCGTGGGGGGGGGAGGTGATTGGGCAGGGGGGGGGGGGTTCACACGATTTTTGAGGTGAATCTGGGCAGCACATGCAGCTCGTGCGCTGTGTACGGAGCGGCGCTGGGACTGGCACATGAATGAGAGTGTAATCACAGTGGGGATGGAAAGCAAAAACAGGAGAAAAAAAAAGACATTAATCTCAGAGGGTTTTTTTTTTTTTATCTGCCACTGCACGAGTTCTTCCCGTGAATGATCTCCAGCTGAACAACCTAGTATTTTATTGCTGCTGATTGTACGGCTTTATACACACTGTTCAATTTGTGAAGGAAAATGAACGACGGCTTTGAACCGGCAGGATGTGTGACGTGGGGGCGCAACCGGTTTGAGCTGTGCCTCGTGCAGACGGAACTCCCACCCCAAGGAGCGTCGGTTAAAGCTAGGACGCATCCGGAAATGTATGAGGTGTGAACTGACTGTTCAGTGCCAGGAATCAGAGCTCCAGGATAAACCAACGGAAAAGAAGGTTGAAATAACACTGACTGTGGCTCAAACCGAAGGGAACCAACGCCCTGCCTGTGGTCTGTTTGCCTGGGGTTCCTCGGGGTTCCCCGGTCACTTGGAACTGAGGTCTTTAAACAAAGGGAAGCCTCATGGCCTGGGGAGACTAAGTGCGTTTAGATGAACTTAATATTAATGATAATATTAGTAATTCCGGGGTCGCCAGATTCTGTGAGGTCAGACGAAAAAACCTGTCCGAGTCAAAGCCAAATCTTAAGAAAAGGAGGACCTGGCAACCATGTTGGTAACTGGTACAATTCAGGAATATTATGGAAAGGTGAGATACAAACCAGGGTGGCTCGGGGTGAGGGCCGGGACGGTCAGGTCACATGACCGTGAGCAGGGCTACCCCAACGTGGCAGCACATACCGTCGGAAACCTTTTTTTTTTTTTTTTTTTTCCAAACCTCTCAATCGATACAAGAGAGTTAATTAATGTAACGAGTGTCTGTAATGTCATGCTATGTCAACTAAAAAGGACCTGCTTCTCTGATTTTCAGCACACAGGTGACCACCTCAAGCAAGAGCTGTAAACTGATTTAGACCAGATGCTGCACCGAAACAATGCTGTATATTTGCAGTTCGTTACATTCGTTTTTGCAAAACATATCACGGAAGTCTAAGTGATAAAATGCAAATCATAGATTTGAACCATCTGGCTTAGAAACGCAAGTAACGTGCGACGCTGTATCTGGCGTGGATAAATAAATACGCTGAGCTTCATTTAAGCGAGTTTGTTTGCGTTGCTCCAGACTGCCCTGTGATCATGACCCGAGCAAATCCCTCTGCATGAAATAAACAAACCGCCTGAGGGCTGCCGTCCTTTAAGGCTGCTGGGAGAATCAGACAGCCTTCAAGTCGGTGTGATACGCTTTCGGAATCCTTCTTGTGCGTCCCGAGTTCGAAAACCACGCCTTTCACACGTACCACTCCCTGCGAGAGATGACAGAGCCGTCCACGTGAGACACGTACTCGCAGTCTGTACCCATGTCGCAGCTGTTGTGCTGCAGATACGGGCTGCCGTTCTTCAGAGGCTCGCTCGTGTTAATCTTGTGATTTTCAGGGTAGTAGCCGCCCCAGTCGCCTTCGTTTTTGGTGTAGTCGCGATAGATGACGTCTCCGTCGCTCTCCGGTTTGGGTTTTAGATCCTGGCTGCTGTTGGCCGAGTCGTCTTCGAAGGCGTCCCGAAGCTCGTGGGACTCCTTCTGCATGTCCGACGGCCCGACGTACTGCTTGGTGTAGTAGTCGCCGCGGAACGTGCGCCTCTGACGGAGGTAGCACAGCGCGCCGGCGGCCAGCAGCAAAACAAGGATCAGGATGCCACCCACGGCGCCGCCTACCACGGAGCCCAAAGAGCTGTCAGACTCCGACGTCAGCGTCGGGGACGACAAGCGTGCGCGGCGCTGGGTGGCCGACGTGCTGGAGAAGCCTGGCACGACCGGACTGGTGGTGGAAGGGACAGGAGTGGTGGGTGGAGGCTCTGCAGGCAGAAGGGCAGATAGATGTTAGTGATAGTGTCGCGGTTCAGAGGGGAAGGTAAAAACACGACAGAGGAAGAGGAATGAATGGACAGTCTGTATAAAGCGCTGAGATCATGTAACTGAAAACAGTGGTACCCCAAAGACAACGGCGAAAGAAAACAACGTCATGGCTTTTTAAAAAGATGAGCTGAGACAAAATTGCAACAAAAATGTTAGGACGTAAAGACAAATCGGATTAAACTAGAGGTTGGAGTGCGTCTCAAGTCATGACCTCCAAGTCTCAAGCAAGTCCAGAGTTACTGTGGTAACATTCAAGCAAAACACTCAATTGGTGGCTCAGCATCGAGAACCGACCACCCTGCCTGTGGTCTGTTGGCCTGGGGTTCCCCATTGACTTGGAACTGGGGTCTTTACGTACGTAATATTCCGATAATTTTAGACAATCCGATTTCGTCACTAATCCAACAGGTTTGTATGCACTTGAGTAATCAGATAATGGGAAAGCTCCGGGTTTACATGACTCGGACATCACTTGGATTTCTACTTTGCAACCAGCCCACAATCTCACAGAAATACCTAACGTAAACTTCATAATTTACTGTTGAATGATCACATCGCTAGCTTTCTTGAGGAGACCCTGCTTTTCAGAGTGTCCCCAAAGTGGCTGTTTTACTTCCTTTAATTCTGTGGCGCGTTTAATTCCCGGGGTTGCCAGATTCTGTGAGGTCAGACGAAAAAGCCTGTCACAGCCAAGGAAAACAAAGCCACATCTGTAGCAAAGGAGGACCAAATCTTTTTTTAAAAGATGAGCTGAGCCAAAACTACAACAAAACGATTGCTGGGACTGAACTAGAGGTTGGAGTGAGTCTCAAGTCTTAACCTTCTATTCTCAAACAAGTCCGGAGTGATGATATTCAAGCAAAATATTTAAGTCGAGTCCCTGCTGTAACTCAAATCATACGATACTGTGATGCTCCAACTCCAGTTTCCACCTTTAAATCAGTCAAAAGACAGTGGTCACAAAGAGCTGAATTTTCTTTTCTTTCCAGCATTAACTCTCGTGATCCTTCTTGGATTTTTACCTCATCATCGAACTCATCGTGCCAAACACGCAGCATTTATTTTGTAGTTGGAATCCACAGCCAAAGGTGGTGCGTGCAGGGTGGTGGATCCGCGTTTTCTCGGTGCCGTGGTGCATCGCAAAAGTTATCACAATATTTCTACGGGCTTTGTAAAAGTCAAGAAAGGACATAGACAAGAGAAAATGCGAGAATGGCAACTCAAAAGACCGCCAAGGTCAACAGAGCATTTCTGTATATTATATTTTAATGAAGACCAGATTCCAAGGGTTGACCAATACCCAAGTGAAGTTTGTGTTTACTTGTGTGGTCGAATGGGGTGAATTCCTTAAAACGCTCCCATGACAACTGTCTGGTTAGGTCTTGTCACATCTGACTTGTGTGGAGGAGTCTGTGGCTGAAGATCACGCACGTGAGATACACACCGTTAAACGTTCCTGCTGTTTTTCGGTGGTTCAAAAGCTGTACGAAAAGTCTGGAGGGCTTCTGCTCCTCGGCACGCGCTGCTACAATGTACAATGTTAGCACTTTGTTTAGGGGGGGATGGGGGAAGGCAGGAGGAGGTGTGTGGGACGGTTTTCAATTCTCTTAAAGGTACAGCATACAGTCAACACTTAGTAACAGAGCATTGGCAGGTACAATTGGTACGGGGTGTCCCGGACCCTTGGCAGTCGTCTGACAGACTGGCCTGTGTTCTCAAGTGGTTTTGGAGCACTGCGACCCTGACCAGGCAGAATGCACTGTGCTAAAACCCCCACAAAAAGAGGTGCATTAAAACTACCCTCGTATCCCCCAGCCCTAGTTGTGGTTGGGTATGCTCTGCAGACTAGGAAAGTTCCTCCATGCCAGACTTGGCAAACCATATCATTAGGGTCCTGCTAAAATAGGACAGGGTCTTTCTCGAACAGATTTCCGTTGAATGTCACAGTATGGTCCACCATTAAGATTTCCCTTCACTGGAATTCAAGGGCCCAGCCCAAACCACAAAACAGACCCACGCCATTAATCCTCCTCCACAGGGTTCAGTGCCAAGAGTGCGCCGAGGGGGCACCGCAGCCTCCCCTGAAACAGGCTTCCTTCCCCCTGAGCATTTTGGAAATTTCAAACAAACAGTCATAGTATGTATCTACCAGTTTTATTCCTGCTCTCAGATTTATTGTTTGAAGAGCATTCATTTGGACAGCAAACGTACTATTGGTGCTCAGGAACTCCATCACTTTTGTCACTTAAAAAGGGACGTCGCTGGGCTTGAAATATTATTAACGGATGTGACACAGGCAGGGCTTTGCTTTCCATATGCACTGCATGTGAGTTTCTTTAAAGTGGCTGAACAGTCGTGTTGCCACCTGCTGCACAAACAGCATCTTTGCAAAAGTAGTATTTAGTATCTCTTAAGCTCTTTTATTCCCTGCCTTACTGGGGGTATATATACAGCGAGGTGGCCAAGTTCATACAAAATAAGGAGGATAAGAGAATACAAGAACAAAATTGCAATTCTTCAGACCATATATACAAAAACCAGGCAAATACAAAAGTAGATGGATTGACGGATGAACGTTAAATCCACCACCAGAGGGATGATCAGATGACGGTTAGACACGATGAGACACGGCAGACTGGTCTAGAACTTCAGCAGAAACAATCACCAAATAATTTCAAGTCCTCCTCTCCGCTAAAAAACTACATCTAAGGACTTTTCTTTCATCGTCCCACAAATGGAAGCACCTGGAGTTACACTGCATGCTACTGGACCTTTGAAAAAGCAAAGCTGAAGGAAAACTCAAAACGTGGACGTTCAGACAGTAAAAAACGCTCGTTTCCCATAGTTGAGGATGGTGGAAAAAGTGTCAAGTGAACCCGTTTTTCCTTGAGATGTCCCGGGAACCTGATTCGAATCGCAGATTCCATGAAATAGCTGCTAATTTTAATTGAAAACCCACCTTTCTCTCTCCCTGTCTGTTTCTCACTCATCACTCAAGGATATTTTTGAGACTTTTTCGAGGAATTATTGTTATTACCATTGGAACAGAACAAAACCCTAACCAAATGAATGCGTTGTAATTAGAAATAGGAAGCGTGGAGTATGTTCTTGGCTACTCCGGCCTCAGTTGAGAGTCACCAATCATACACGTGGAGTTCCCAAACCAATGTCTCAAAAATCAACACAAGTCACCGAGGGAGTCACGAGGGAGTCACAATCAGACCGTGAAATGCATGGGATAGAAATGATCGCTGTAAGCACGAGGCTCTCTTGGGATTGTTATTTTTTTTTGAAACAGTAGGCTTTTCCAAACCCTGTCCTATTCAATTGCAGCTAACAATTAACTGTCACGTCTGTTACCTAGCAACCGAGGACACTTTCAGCTGTATTAAGCTAAACAAAAAAGCCAAACAAATAAGGACACATTGGGCTAGAACACAACTTAAAATTGGGAAAACGAACCACCATTAAACTTTAAGATCTAAAACAAGCTGAACAGCAGAAAGGGTTCTGTAAGGGTAATGTTTTTTTGTGGACAGTATCCATCCACATGAACCCACCAAGATGAGGACACAGAATGGGAACCTGAAGAGGAAGTGACTACGGTATCAGCTCCCGTGGTTCCTCGTTGGCTTCTCCAAAGTTGGTCACGACTGTACACAACTGTACTGCACTGGCCCACGGGAGGTCGTAGGTGTTAATCAGTACAGTCTTGGAAAAACAAGATCTTTTAAATCCGCCTTTTTAGTAGTCAAATGCTTAATTGCTTAATTCTTTAAATCCATTTTCAGCTAAATGTTACAAACAACTTAAGACAGCACTGGGTATATCCTAACATCAGGACAGTACTTAGGGCTTTTTAAAAATTAGGTTGGAGATAGGACCTGGAGTTAGGACCTGTTCTGTAATGGATTCTGTCCTAACTTCAGTCCTAACTGATGGTACCCACCCAGATTAAAGTTAAAGGTTTCTGTAATATGGCCCCATGGCTATCAGAAGGGGTGTCTGCATGACATAAGAAACCCCGGCAAAACGATCAGATTCTCTAGTATTACTGTTTGTATGTGCTATAATGGACTATCTTTTGAAAAATATTGTCCAAATTAGTGACAAATTCCAAGCAAAAAATAATACTTTAGCAATGCCAGGGAGCATGCATTCACCATAAATGACAGCTGGTCAAAATAAAGAAGATGCGGCATTTTTAGACCTTGAATAACAATACGAATAATAATAACAAAGAAAATGTTTAGATTTGTATTTTTTAACAAAACTATCTATCCCAATTTTCATTCCTAAATGAACATTATTGTACGATGTGGTTTAGGTGATCGCTAATCAGTAGGTTATTAAGTAGAAAGAACAGGTGTGGAGCTGTTGCTGTACATGAAGAGGTGTTGATTAGAAGAGCATTTTGAGTGGTCTTAGTTTTACATACGATATAAGGACACAGGATTAAACAAATATAACAGTAAACAAGTGCTAATGCGGTCAAGTATGGCCTTCCAGAGTGGATCCGCAGTGCTCAGGAACAACTGGAGTTTGGTTTGCCTTCTTAAGCCACATTCAAGAGTCACATGCTGATTAAGCTGTTGTCCAGGAACTGATGTCACTGTTTGGGTTAGGAGGTAAAAACAAACAAAAAAAGACTATATGCTTCAGTGAGATGAGGGGTAATCAAGTTCACTTGGGTTTACATGAATTATGTGTGTAGTGAAGACCAAAGCAGCCCGACTGGGCTATTTGTAGTTATAAGGGCAGGTGGGGCAAAGCCTAAATTTTGAGTCCTCTTTGCACATAGTTCCATATCACACATCGCTTTTATTGGCTTAACCAATTGTTCTAGTATTATTTCCTGTAAAATATTTCCCAACCTTTCTGTTTCTACAGTAACAGACGTTTCAATAGGTTAACATTATGGGTTAAGGGCCTTGCTCAAGGCCCCAACAGTGGCAGTTTGGCAGTGGTGCGAGGTCCAAAGTCCAGTACCTGTACTGCCAAGACACCACAGTCCCATTCATAAATGGCTTTACTATGTTTAAACCAGGGGCGGATCATTTTTTCACTCGTTCAATTGCATTTAAATCTAGTCGTTTACAAGAAACCCGTACCCAATTTTTGCAATCTTACAATCCAAGCAGTTGCGGGTTAAAGAACTATGCGCAAGGCCTCAACGGTGGCAGCTTGCCAGAGGTGTGATTCGAACCCTGGACCTTCTGATCCATGTTCCATGGGAGTGTGGTGGTGAAGTGTTAAGTTGCTGGTGCAAAATGCTCTGAATAGGAATGTCTGCTTAGTCTGGTCCTTAACTGCTACGCCGCCACAGGTCAAATGTGGTACTGCGAGACGCCGTGAGTAAACAAGTTCATATCAACTCTGTATATGAAAGAGAAAAACCGTATGTAAAGTTTCTTGAGCTGATTTCTTAATCGACCTTCAGCCAGCTAATGGCATTCCTGATTTGAGCAATGCTTTTAAAACTTTTCCATACCTAGGTGTTTTGAACGATACAATACAAATATCTTTATTGGAACCCAAAGGCTGCATCTGAACAATATCTTAGTTCAAACTAATATAAAACTAAAGTGAACCCTTGTGCTCCAGCTGTGCCTGTAGGTCTTGGCTGTATTTTTGAACACTAAATACAGTTTTTATTTACTTTGTAAGTCTGTATAAAGTATTTACTGTAAGTAAAACACAGTGATGTGTATACGCTGGCCAATACAACCTATATGATTAAATGTTTGATTCACCCCCCCCCCTTCCCAATACTTTCCCCAATTGTATGTTTAGGTATTGAAGGCTATTGTTAAAGTGGGCCTTGTAAATTACCCCCAACAGTCTGGTACACAGGTGAGGGTGACGGTACAGTCATTTGCTGTTTATCACATGTTCGATATTTCCAAAATGAACTGGGTTGATGATAAGGTTCAGGAGCCTGTGTCTGTCCCGCTACACTCCTGAGTAGTTTGACACATGGTTTCCTGCTTGCACATGTCAGTAATAACAGATGTGAACTGCCGGACAGAACGCTAAATAAATGTCCCCCTCTGTAATATAGAATTTCGTCCCGTTGTTAAACATCAAGCTGTCCTTACTGCCAGAAATCGATGGGAAGCGCCATCTATTCCCGGGTTCAGACAGGAGGGAGCGTAAGCACCGGAGCTTTGCGACCGCAGCTGGAGGGAGTGCATTTCAAAAGAGGAAAAGAAATCAGAAAATAAACCGCGCTGACGACCTGGAGCTGAGCATTACCTCTGACAAAGTGGGCTTTAGCTCGTGTAACCGGATGTTGAGAAAGATTGCGACGGGAGTAAGAAACGCAAACCTGCTCTGTGTAGCACAGATGTTATGTTACTAACCTCCTACACGCCAGCATTATTTATTTGGGGTGAAAAAAAAAAAGTCAGCTCACCTTGTACCCAGATGTGTACGTCTCGAAATCGGAGCCCAACCTCGTTCTGCACCTCACATCTGTATACTCCAGAATCGTTTTTCTCCAGAGGACGGGTGAAGAGCAGAGTGCCGTTCGCCGTCTCAACTCCCGCAGGCATCAGCGTGTCCAGCCTGAGTAAACAGAACGCTCTTGTTTACAGGCAGAGAGGCTCGCCAAGGCGAAGACACTCCAAAGAGATCGACTCGTGCTGTCTTGTTTGGGATTTTTTGAAAAAAGCAAACGATAGTACCTGGTCCAGAAGAATGGCTGAGGAGGAGGATTAGCGTTTGCTCTGCAGTCCAGCTTTGCATTCTCTTGTCCCACATACCGAATCCCATTCTGGCCTGTGACCATGATGTCTGGAGCATCTGTAACCGATGAGGGCAGGAAAAACAGGCCTGTTAGTTCTCCAACGGTAAAGAAAAAGCAAGTAACTCTGTTGGGGATGTCCTGAAGAACGTTCACAAAGTGTTCCCTCTGAGCAGCAGCACAAACGTCGACCTTGTGGACACTGGCGGTTCTCGGCCCTTTCGAGGATTTAGGCCCTTTTCGTCTGGCTTGGCAAGTTTTCTTAAACCTAAGTGGTGGCAGCATTAATGTGGAGAAATACATTGAGATCTTAGAGCTAACAAATGCTGCCTTCATGATGACATGTCTTCCAGGGACATCCGTGCATTTTTCCAAAAAAGATCATGCAAAACCACATGCTGCACACAATGCAGGAATCGATGTACATTAACAAATTGAATGAAGTTAAATAACAGATGAAACACGAAATATCCTGTTCATAATGTCTGCAATGAAATAAACCATTTTGAAAAGTGCGTTTCGCACGCTGACCCAACGTTTTCTGATGTGGGGTTGCAATTCTCCAGTTTTTATGCTGTTTTCAATTCTCTTTTCGCTTTATCCTTTATTCTACATTATCTCACGTTTCATACAATGAGATCATCACAATAAAAGTCCTTCGCTTTGCTTACTAGCGTTGTTTAACATTCAAATTCTGCTTCATCAACTGTAGTTTTTCTAATTAGCTTTTTTGCAACAAGCCTTTACCCTCCTTGACTCAATATGTCTAACCAAACTGCTCAGTCTCTCACTCCAACAGCTACTTGCTCCTGTTACGTCATCTGTATCCTGCACTCCTCATTTAGGGAGGAGTGTTATTATTATCGGAGTGCTATTATTGGAGATGAGGCCATAGGGACGAAACGCTTGTTGTCACAGGGGCCACTCTCCGAAACGGCCGCTGCTTGTGGAATCCTTTTACGACGTCGAGTGACATTAGACAGGCGCACTGTAATCACCGCTGTGTGACGGATCAATAATAAAACGCTTTTGTAGCACGCTAATTACAGGACAAAAAGCGAAAAGGGAAACCCTTTACAGTTTTCGGCTCTGTTTGATCAAAATTTGGGCCAAAAATGTTTAGGTCGGGAAGGGGGGGGGGGGGGTGGGGGCACAGGGGCTCGGTGCTGTCTCACAGCAAGAAGGTCCCGGGTTCAATCCCAGAGTGGAGCAGCCTGAATCCCTTCGGTGTGGATGTCGATGTCCTCCCCGTGTCTGCGTGGGTTTACTCCAGGTACTCCAGTTTCCTCTCACAGTCCAAAGACATGCGCGTTAGGTTTATTGGTGTCTCTAAAGTGGCCCTTAGTGTGTCACTGTGTGTGTGTGTGCCCTATGATGGTTTGGCGTCCCGTCTAGAGATGTTCCTGCCCTAAAGAACAAAGGCTGGCCCATGGCCCCGTGTGGATTAAGAGGATATATGGATAGCGGATGGATGTTTAGTTCAATGCATCAATATTACCATACACTAAGGCACTGAATTCCTAAATGGGGGGTGGAGGGCTACTGTGGGGGGCACGTTTGAGATGCATAATGCGTGTCACTTGTAATAACTTGTTCAATAAGTAAGTTCCGTTTCAACATTTGAATGAATTCAAGTGGATTTTGGAAGCAACAGCCATCAGCGTGAGACAAGATTTCACGATTACAAAGGTTCAGAACCTCTGCTGCCTCCCTACATTCTCAGACCATCCAGACCTGACATGTGGCTACTCTTCCTGTGACGCTGCATCACCTTCTCTCTGTCTTGTAATGGAACGCACTAACTCGATCCCCTCACGACCTGCTTGTGGATGAGTACATTTCCCATGGAACCTCCCAGTCCTTTCTAATGTAGCACTAATTAGCCTCATTTCCGGCAGATGCATTTCCGTCTACCGTGAAAGTGATCTGATAATTATTGTTTTAGTCTGGTGCGCTCTTCGCAAACCATCCTAGCCTGTTTATCGAGCGTTGAAGACTCCCGATATCAGCATTAACCCCACGTGGTGCCACCCTACCGCTAGCCCTGCTAGGCTGTGATCAATATTTCATAAACCGTCTCCATTAAGCAGCACTCTGTACAAACAGGAGGATGCAAACAGTTCAAGATGGCATGCACATTGCGGTTTAATGACTCATTTACGGCTCGATAAGCACAAGAGTGCCGTACTAAGTAGCACAGAGTCCAAACTGGGATGGATTTTTACTTCTTTCCAGGTAACTTTGGAGGTCAGCCAGATTTTCAAGGCCAAATCATAAGACTGTGCCTCTCATCAGAGCATACAAGGGAGTAGGATTGTCAGAGCATCTGGCAACCAGAGGTGGTAAACTTTTGAATACTACTGAATATTTGAGGTATTTATACTTCACTTGATTGTTGCTGTAACTTACTTCTCCCGAAAACACCTGTCTACACTTGACACTGTTATTAATCAGACACTCGTTTATTGGCTCGGTGAGTTCTAGTTCACTGAGATTTGAAAAAGATATTAAAAGATATTTCTAAAATATGTGCATCCCTTAAAAATGGTGGAGCTGCAGTTTGTTCGATTCAATGCAGTGACAGTGTTCAGTTCATTGTTTGGGTTAAATATCGTGCTCTACAATATCTAGTTATTTATTTAAGAATCCAAAGTATAGTGGATATTTCAAAATGAATGATCCTCTCATTTTTGTGAGCGGTGCATATAGTCCATGCTTCCACTTTTACTTTTACAGATTAGTTCGTACATTTTGTACCTAAGTAAACAGCATGTGTGCTTCTGCCACCTCTGCTGGCGACTGGCGTAATTACAGGGGAAATGGCCACCAAACACGAGTGTTGGAAATGTCGTCAAGGTAACACCAAAGCCGCTCTGGCGTTACGCTGCCGAATTCAAAACTGAGAGGGAAAAACTTACACTGCACGTTGAGCACATAGGGGCTGCGGTACTCCACGTCCAGGGCTGGGTGGCGCACCACGCAGGTGAGTTTTTGGTTGTGAGCTTTGCGGTCAGGTGTCCAGATGTACTGCACCAGAATGGTGGTGGTGCCGTCGTGCTCATCCTTGGAGATCTGTTCGGAGCGGCCAAACAGATCCGTCTCCCAAAAGACGTCGGCCGCCGGGCGGGCCCTCTCGGCCGTGCACGTGGCCACCACAGCCTCTGCGTCGCCGTCCGTCAGAGGACCAGGACCCGAAACGTACACTTTTGGCTCAACTGAAAGAACAAAATAGATGGAGCGCCATGTAAGCTGCGTTTTAACCCGACAACAGCTCGCTCGCACATGCTAAAGAGAAATAACAGGCTCTGGTTTAGCTGGGGGTGGGGTGTACGCCGCTATAATCCACACCTAAGACTGTAGCTGTCATTTACATGTACCTAGAACGATTTTAGAGGGATTTTTCAAACGAAATGTCTTTTTTCCAGCTTCGTCCATATACATTTCAGCAAGACAGTGCAAAACCACATGCTGCACAAGAAGCAGGGTACTGACCCAGTCCTGACCTGTCCCCAATAGAGAACGTGTGGAGACTTTTAAAAGGAAAAATGTGATGACGACCCCCTGTTGTTGCACATCTTAAGTGTTTTTACCTGTCTGGAAAGCGATCAACAGCAGATACAAGCTAGAGGGAATGAACCGAGAGAAAGAGAGTTCGACATGATAATGGGGAAGGAAAGTTAAAAAAGCAAAGCATATTTTTAATCCACGCTTACACTGAAACCACAGGCCTTTTAATACTTGTCACACGTAATGAAACCCTGTTACACGGCAGTCGATATCGCGTCCGTATGTTTCCCCACGGAAAGGTCATTCATTAAAAATACATTTGAGGCCACAAGTAACAGCACGAGCGCACGCCCCCCCCGGCACCCTTCTTTAGTAGACGTACAGGTTTTCCCAGCCCTTCTCTTCACAGATCTCGAACAGCTGTGCCACTCTCTGCAACGTCTCAGCCCCGTAGCTCGACGACCTCATCCAGCAAATGATGAACACATCTGGCCAAGAGTCGGAACAGCATCCTGTGAACTCCTTTTCTAAATATAGCTTTTCCGTTGCTCTTCCAGCAGCGCGGCGCCAAAAAGCAAAGCGCTCCGCTGGAGGATCGGCACCAACCTGGCACACCTCATCCCTCCTTTCATTTAGTGTGTTAGCAGTGAACAGAGTTCAGTAAGGAGACAGCTCTGGGGAAAGAGGTTGTCCTGTTCCGGAGGCTCATGAAGCGCCTGCCGCAGGGCAAAGGGGCAAAGAGAACTGTGACCAGGGTGAGAGGAGTCCTTAAGGGTACTTTGCGCTCTGCGCAGACAGCGTTTCTCCTGGATGTCCTCAGCTGCAATTCCATTTATACTTAGATTATTGACTGTTACACACACACATCAATATTCTATCACAGACTGCTACTCACTCAACTATTCACACACACTCACATCTGTTCTGATTTTTGATTGCACTCTCCTCCATTCTGCTGTACCATGTACAATTTAATTGGTTAATTGGACCACCGGTTCATTAGGACCGAATCCTAAAGTACTGAAACAAATCCTTATTATATACGTGTAATTTTATTCGCTTATTTAGACCACAATTCCGTTTAATCAGACCAAACGACGTGAGAAGCGAATAAGAAATACGTAATATCCATGAAGAACTACCCGAAAACTCACAAGTTTCTCCCCAGCCCTCTACTGCCACCTACAGGTCTTTGCCTAACATTTCCATTTACTACAGAAAAGAAGCCACA
>JAUZST010006775.1:0-14622 GCA_034779995.1 Parotocinclus haroldoi
TGTGTGAGAGAGAGAGAGAGAGAGAGAGAGAGAGAGAGAGAGAGAGAGAGAGAGAGAGAGAGAGAGAGAGAGATGGGAGAGAGAGAGAGAGATTGATTGGTGTAAATGAACAGGAACTGTACCGTCAAGTATAGCTGGCATGCAGTTTTCCTGGACCGGAGTGGGTCTGCTGATCCCCAACTGTTTACATTGTTCGATCAGCCAATCGGATAGCCCAAGGGAGGCAAAAGTTGTCATCTTAAACGATTTAAGTACGATTCTTACATCTACTTCAACAACGATAAGCGATCACCGCGTTCGCATCCGTTTTAATCTTATACTGGTATAAGGATATCCTCGTGGAGAGACAACTGAGGCGCAGGTAATTACGTCACTAAACTGCGCACTAACGGTAAACGACACACCCCTATGTTTTTTTTCTTTCCTTTTTGTTCCTACCCGTATTCCGCCTAGCCGCATACTTTTAGACAGGATTGACCTGTCGAAATAAGTTAAGCTCTTGTCATGACTAAAACATAACAAGAATTAATGCAATAATAAAAAGTAAAACATTGCAATTGATCTCCATTTTCTAAACAAAAAAAATAAGTCATATTGGTTTATTCGTATATTCTGCATCGATTTAAACCAATTATTACCTCTCTGCATAGGATATAAAAATAACACTACCAAGATGTAGTGGTTAAGTTAATTTAATGAATTAAATCCGTACAATTGAAATAGACTCTGGTACCCTGATGGACCTGATGGATCAAGCAACACATGCCCACAGGTCCTGCACTTGTAGGTTTCCAAAACTTTTCAGTTTCAGTTGGAACCATAAATGCTTGATTGCCAATACATCTGCCAAGCAGGCAGGCAAAAAACGTGTCGCAATAAGGCAGAGAAATTCATGGGAAACCCTTGCCGTGCTTGGGTGAGCACTATCCTACTGAAAATGCAATGGAAACCCTGCCATGAGAGGCAACGTATTTGCAGGATATACTGCACAGTATAAATTCTCAGATCATCTCAGCAGCAATTGGGGCAGTGTGTCATTCCACAACAAAGGCTGGATTGATGCGTTCATCACAGTACAGTCCCAGTCCATAGCAGTCTAGATTTCTCAACGGTGGCTGTTTGTCAAAGGCACGTAATAAGATCATGACAACAATTTTACTTCTGCTAAGCACCTGGAACCAGACAGAGACATGGGTGTGTAGTGAGGGTACCACCTGTGTATTGACTGTGGACAACAACACTGCTTTGATGGACTAAATTATACTCTCTACTGGTGGCCTGTCTCGGCCGTCCGAAGCTCGTTCTCCATGTGTGCATGCCTATACAAAAAAGCAATTCTGCCTTTCAGTTTGGCTAAATGTATTTGTGTTTTGTAGAGGCATGTCTAGCAGCCAATGAGCTCTCACAAACAGGTACTCTACCCAAAAGTAACATCTAACAGCCATTTTACTCAAGAGTGGTGGAAGCACTTCACGACTGAAATGACTCACTGCTTAAGACATAACGTCTTACAGCAAACAGACATTTCTATCTGGGTGCGTTTTATATGTTACACTTACAGTTTTGCCTACTCACTGCTAAACTGAACAAAAGCCAGGGATTTTAAATAAATTTAATAGATTTCAAGTGTAAACATCCAAAAGCGTCAGAGAATAGTTTAATGCTATTTATCTTAAGTATTTGGTTTATTTTTTGTTTTGCAGTACGCTATAGCTCTGTGACGGCACCATTCACACTCAAAACGGTAGGTGGCGTTAAACAACTTCAATGTCTTAACCCTAAAGAAGACTAAAGAGCTGGAGGAAGGCCGGTCGGAATATAGGTGGGCAAATAGAGTGCTATTTACGCAGAGAGTGCTATTAAAATAAGGATAACAGATCAGGGATCCGTTATATGACATCATTACTGCAGAGCACGTTAAACGTCTACTCAGAAATGTAGATTAGTGGTGAATAATAATATATTTACGATTTGTGGGGATGTAACGGATTCTGCGCAGTAGCAGAGGAGGTAAACCCTCCCAAAACTTTAGAGCATTACGTAGCATAGCTGTCATGCCGTTCAGATCCAGTGCGGAGCAAAACATGTGGATTTAATGGTTAAGTCTGTTTTGATACATTTTACAACGATTTGCCTTCACTGAACACATTACCAGTAATCGGACGTGGATCAAGGAACAGTGAAGTAGAAAAGCTGCTATAGGATCTAGCAGGTGCGTTATGGCTGTACGCTGTAATCTGATGATGAGAGATCATTCACTGCATACATGATGAGCTGCACCGTGTGCGCCTTGCTGGAACATGGCCGAGCTGCATGGTGGAGAATTCTCTGCGAATCGTTCCCAGTGCAGGTAAGGATCCTCCATCATCGTCATAATCATTATCCTACCATCTTCACTTCACCGACTTTTACTACATATCCTCTATCCACCTCAACCTAGGTCTACATGACAAGCGAATGGTTATCAGTGACGGAACTGCGACTTCTAACCGAGTCTCTAGTTTAGTTTTCCCTTTATACATTAATCTTATTTTTAGTCATTTAACCTAATTTAATTAACCCCCCCCGCACTCACACACACAAAAAGAGAAAACGTCCTCCCAAGGTTTCCTCTCCATTCACTGAGTTTTTCCTTTCCACTGTCTGCCTAGGTTTGTTCATTAACTTACTTCATTACTTGTTCATTAAATTACTTCATTAACGTAATTATTGTTATAACATATGTTATATGTGTTAAAACCGTATAGTTATTTTGTAGGTATTGCCCGAGATCAAACACATTGCTTTATTTTGTACCTAAAAAATTTAATCTTCCGATTCGTATCAAGTCGTATTCATAACCCAGTGAAACATGAAGATGTTGATGCTGACTGATTAAAAAAACGCTTAAATAAAATTATAAATAGGAAAATGCTTCAGTTTCATTATGTTCATTTGAATTTGTATGTGTGTTGCCTGTAATATTTTCTTTTATGTAGTAGTCGAACATGAACTATTTGGCTTTGCATTATTGAATAATGTATTTGACCACTATTAAGTTTCTGATTTTCATTTCAAAGTGTGTTGTTACATTAATAATTGACATTGGATCAATAATTTAGAAGCACACTTGCAGGTGTCATGTTGATTCGAGCTTAGAAACCAGAGTGCTGTTGCTGAAAACAGAACAGTCAGTCTGATTACAGGAGTATGAGAAATTACATTGCAAAAGAATGTGAGATAAAGAGATAACAATTACAAATGTTAATTTATTCTTCTTTTCTCAGCATGGCTAACAATAAGAACAGCACTCTACGCTGCACGTTCTCAGCCCCCAGCCACAGTAATACTCTTCTGAGAGGACTTTCAGCTCTGCGAGACCAAGGCCAGCTACTGGATGTAGAGCTGTTTATAAATAACGAACGCTTCCAGGTTCACAAAGCAGTACTAGCTTCCTGCAGTGACTACTTCAGGTAAGATGCTTCTTGTGAAATGGGAATATTAAAGCCCAGTATGTTCTGTATTGTCATAGCTGTAGAGTGACCTGTTCAATATAGGAAACATAATCCTTGTTCTGGTAACATAATATGCATGACCCACTAATGTAAGCGCAAACCTTTATGGGAAACAATTCCATTTAACGACATATTTTCAGAAGCAAATTGTATTTCACAGCATGTGAACCTCTTTGTTCTCACAGGCATTGTAAGCCTTATTCAACCTGGGGAGTTGGATCAAAGTGAAATATGATTCACTTAATAATTTAAGCTATTGTACAGCAGTTTCTCCACAAGGCTCTGTTAATGGTTTGTATCATTAAAATGTACAGAATTTTATCGTACAATGTATTTATCCTAAATGGCAAGTGTGATCTATGAGTTGATTGCAGAAAACAATTGTTCTGATTGTACAGTAATGCTAGTGACTAATTACTCAGAAATATAATTTATGAAATCACAATTATAATCATAGTTATAGCCCATGTCACCACATTTAGTTTTATAAATATAACCTCAACAACCCCAAAATTTGTGCCAGTGTGGAACTTGCATATAAAAACTTACATTTACTTTGACTATTATTTTGTTGCATTCCCAAAAAAGCTGGTAGGGGGCAATTTAGAGCTAGTAAAGACACCTACTTTTATATAAAAATGGGCACAGTGTGCTCCAGACTGTCCTCAGCAAGAAGTTAGAAATCCTGGGTCAGTAATGATACAGGGTTGTGTCAGTGCCCTTTGTAAGGGTCATTTCACATTCTGTGGAGGCAGTATTAATGTAGATTTTAAAGGGACATCTGCTACCTTTAAGAGGACATCTTTTCAGAGATATCCTTGCATTTATCAGTGCAAAACCACATGCTGCACATATTGCATAGGCATGGTTATGGAAGAAAAGACTATGGATACTGGGCTGGCCTGTCTACAGTCCTGACCCAAAACAATATGTGTGGAGAATTTTGAAATGAAAAAATGCGACAGTAACGACTTGTGCACATTTGAAGACGTGTTTTCAGGAAAAATGGGACAAAACAACAGCTAAAACACTAAAGACTTGGTATCCTTTGAACCAAAACGTATTTTAAGTGTGTTGAAAAGGAATGGCAACATTACAAAGTGATAAATAAATGATTTACTGTACTATTTTTAATGTGTTGAATGCAAAAATGTATGTTTAGTAAGAAACGAAATTAAGTTTACCAGACAAAACATGAACCATCTCAGGTTCATAATGTCTGCAATGAAATAAAAGTCAAAGTAAATGTAAGAAACAGTTTTTACATGTTTTTTCATACTGTCCCAACTTTGTCCAATTTGGGTTTGTAAAGTACACTGGTCACAAAAATCAGGGGATACCTCAAAATGAAATATCTCAAAATTAAATATCCCCTAGTGTACATTTGAATGCTGACACTTGAGAGCCACTTTAATTGGCGGTATGGCGGCTCGGTGGGTATCACCGGCACCTCACAGCAAGAAGGCACTAGGTTCAATCCCAGCGTGGGGCGACCTGGTTCCTGGAGTCTGCATGTCCTTCCCGGTTTCCTCCCACAGGCATGTTAGGTTAATTCATAACTCTAAATTGGCATTGACTTGTGTGTGTATAAAATGCTTATCTGTAACTAGTTCTGATGTAGATATAACCTTGAGTGTGTCGCTAAGATGTCCACTGATGCCGATAGAGACGTTAAATAAACCAAATTTATAGCACATTTATAGGAGTACTATGGTAACAGTATGCACCTAAACAACTAGAAAATCTATAAACTCACTGATGACAAGTAACACATTACATTCAATTCTTCCTCTCCAATATGTTAGCTACAATTATAGGTTTGGCTAGTATTTGTTACCTAGGAGCATTTGAGTGATCAGAAAGTGTAAAATGAAATTACAGTCTTTGCTAAAGTAATAACCTAATAAATCCAAATCAATCAAGAGATTAATATCATATTAACGGCTTAATTTACAATAATTTCAATATACATGTATGCGCCATTTAAAGTCCCACTGATCAACACCCTTTGCTTTAATGACAGAGCTCTTAACAATTATAATGACATATAATAGAAAATGACACTGTCTTTTGACTTTGGACATAGCAGTCGTATACAGATTTAAAATGGCTAATACGCTGTGCATGGCTGTCTGATATATAAAGTACACAACTCTAATTACCATATTTTACTTAATAATTCAAATAGATTCTTACGTTAACTGCTTATTTATGTACTGGCAGCAAATAACTTCTGCCCAGCTGACCACACAAGCCACTGCATATCCACAAGCATGGAGTGGAAGTTAAACTTGTGGAAATCTGTCATTTATTTTTGTGAGGATCTAACAACTTTACCCTCATGTGCTCCTTAGCTCACACTTTGACTAGAGACTGTAAACTTGGTTGATGTGTTTAGATGCTTTTTTGTGCAAGTTACCATTGTTTATGTGACTTTCTGCCACTTGTAACAAGCTGTAAATGGTGTTCATATGTGTACATTCCTGTCCTGTTGTAAGTAGTACTCCTTTGTTTTTTCCCACTACCTGTATATCCCCTCTTAAACTAATTAAACTGGTTTGTATTCACTTATTAAGTCTTTGGTTCATCTGGCTAATCTTCCGCGTCATTCGTAATACTGTCTATTCATGCATTTTTGGCATCCGTCAAATAAAAGTATCAGATCTCATCACACTGTTCTCTTAAATGTTAAGGTTTTCCCCTAGATATGATTATCAATGTACATTAATGTATTTTTTATAACTAATATGAATTCTGTTTAAATAAAGGGTTTAGCATGTGTATAATGATTTAGGCTTCAGGTAGACTGTAGTGTTCCACTCACATTCATTCATTTTCTCATTCAGTTATCCTAGTCAAGGTCATGGGAGATATGGAGCCAGCAATACAGGGCACAAGTCAGGAACAATCCTAGACAAGGTGCCAATCCATTGTAGGGCACATACACTCGTACACAAAGGGGGACTTTAGAAACACCAATTAACCTAGCACATATGTCTTGGAATGTGTGAGGGAACTGGAATACCCAGAGGAAACCCATGCAGACATGGGGAGAACATGCAAACTTCACACAGTCAGAGCTGAGGGTCGGGATTGAAGCAGGGATCTCGGGGCTGTGAGGTGGCAGTGCTAACCACTGCACCACCGTGATGCCCACCGCTCGTGTTGTCAGCAGACTATGCGACTATGGTAAAGGTCGGTCAACATGTATTTTGGTCAACAACCTAATTGCCAGAACATAATGCAGTCCCTTACATATCATATACCTGTAATGATAATATCTGTGTCTATCTTGGGTAATAATGTTGTTTTTGTTTATTTACAGAGCTATGTTCACTGGTGGGATGAAGGAGTCAAATCAAAACGCAGTTGAGCTGAAGGGCTTGTCGGCTCGTGGCTTGAAGCACATTATCGATTTTGCCTACAGCTCTGAGGTGACACTAGATCTGGACTGTATCCAAGATGTACTTGGGGCAGCTGTTTTCCTTCAGATGGTGCCGGTGGTGGAGCTCTGCGAAGAGTTCCTCAAATCAGCCATGAGTGTCGAGACTTGCCTGAACATTGGTCAGATGGCTGCCGCTTTCAGCTTGTCCTCTCTGAAGGAGTCGGTGGATGCGTTCACATTCCGCCACTTCCTGCAGATTGCAGAAGAAGAGGACTTCCTGCACATTCCTTTGGAAAGGCTGGTGTTCTTCCTGCAGAGCAACAAGCTGAAGGGCTGCAGCGAGATCAATCTGTTCCAAGCAGCAATAAGATGGCTACGTCATGAGGAGTCTCGCCGCGCTGCAGCAAGCGAGGTGCTCCGACATGTGCGCTTCCCGCTTATGCGCTCCTCTGAACTAGTGGACCTTGTCCAAACCGTGGACATCATGGTAGAGGATGTGCTATGCAGGCAGTACTTGTTTGAGGCCTTTAACTATCAAATCCTTCCTTTTCGCCAGCATGAGATGCAGTCCCCTCGAACAGTCATTCGCTCAGACACTGTTTCACTAATTGCTTTTGGTGGCACACCATATACAGACAACGACCGATCGGTAAGTGCAAAAGTGTACTGTTTGGCTGACAGCACAGTGAGAATGTTCAAGGAACTTACTGAAATGGGCTCAGGCTGCAGCCACTCGTGTGTGTCTGTCCTCGATAATTTTGTGTATGTTGTGGGTGGCCAGCATCTTCAGTATCGTAGTGGTGAAGGAGCAGTCGATGTTTGTTTCCGCTATGACCCACACCTGAACCAGTGGTTACGTATCAGACCAATGCAGGAGAGCCGCATACAGTTTCAGCTTAACGTACTGCAGGGACACCTCTATGCCAGTGGGGGGCGCAACAGGTCTGGCAGCCTGTCGTCAGTTGAGTGCTACTGCCCCAAAAAAAATGAATGGACCTACGTGGATTCACTAAAGAGAAGGATATGGGGGCACGCTGGAGCAACATGTGGAGAGAAACTTTACATTACAGGGGGATATGGAGTTTCTGTGGAGGACAAGAAATCACTTCATTGCTACGATCCAACTACAGACCAGTGGGACTTCAAGTGCCCCATGAATGAACCACGAGTGCTACATGCTATGATCAGTGTAAACAACCGAGTGTATGCTCTTGGTGGCAGAATAGACCATGTTGATCGGTGTTTTGATGTACTCTCAGTGGAATATTACAGTCCAGAGACAGATCAGTGGACGATGGTTAGTCCAATGCGTGCAGGCCAGTCTGAGGCTGGCTGTTGTTTGTTGGACAGAAAGATTTACATAGTAGGAGGGTACAACTGGCATTTGAATAATGTCACAAGCTTAGTCCAAGTCTATAACACAGAACTGGATGAGTGGGATAGAGATATACACTTTCCAGAATCATTTGCCGGAATAGCTTGTGCGGCTGTAATCCTGCCACAAATTCCCACACAGCGATGACGGTCTAACTGACAGGTATGAGATCATGTGCCATAAAAAAAAGCTTTGGCATAAACCTGTTGCATTTAGTGACTGAAGCAGTAGTTTCTTTCACTTAAGTTCCATTCATTCACACACTGCCTTGCCAAAAATCAATTCACACGCATCGAGCGGCCCTGTGGCTTAGTAGGTAGCACCGCCACTGCCACCTCACAGCAAGAAGGCCATGGGTTCAATCTCAGGGTGGAGCGGCCTGGGACCTTTCTGTGTGGAGTCTGCATATGTCTGTGTGTATTTACTCCGGGTACTCCGGTTTCCTCACACAGTCCAAAGACGTGCATGTTAGGTTAGCTGGTGTCTATAAATTGCTATTGACTTGAATTCTGATGTAACCTTGTGTATATTTATAGCCTTGTGTGTATGACAGAAATAAAACCAATAAATCAAACAAACAAACTCACTGGCATCAGTTAGTAGATAGAATTTTTGCCAGCTGATACATACGAATCAGTATGTTAATTATCCATACTGTGACTTTTTTTGGCTTGGCAGTGCATTAGTAAGCATATCTGTGATATAATATAAACAATGATGACCTTGGAAGTATAGTAATATTTACTTTTTTCTGCATGCTGTAACTATATTGCATGATTCATGTTCTCATGACTGAAGTTGAACAAGCAGTTCTGATTCATAAATATAAGCCTTCCAGCATCTTGTCAGATACTGTAAGTGCTGTAGTGTGTACAGTTAAATTCATATCCATAAACTGAAAATCATCTAACATTAGAAACACCTGTGTGAGAGAGGGTAGATAAAAGCAAACAGGGCACAGTAAAACTAACACCTGACAGAACACTATGCACCTTCTTTAAACCTTCTTGAATGGGATGACTTACTGAATGAACAGGTCATTCATCCACTCTTGTAATAGAGTGTTCCAAGAATGTAATCACTCAGTTTCACTTTGTCTGGTTAACAAACTTTTGTGCACATTTCTTGAGACACATTAGCACTTCTGGGGATGGGTGTAATAATGTGAGTCTCCCAGTACAGGAAATAATTTGCTTGTTTCATTTATTCCCTCTTAGTTTGTTACGCCTCGGCTCGCCTTAATAAAAAAGCCAATTCTGCCAGATAATTATTCCACCAGCGACTGAAGTTTGTTTATGCCAATTGAGTTTGTGGATGCACATGAAGTGTTATCCAGCTGTTCCAAATATAACGAAGGGTATGCACCGTTTAACCGTGGGACTACATTAAGTTCTGTGAAGCAGGTCTTTTACTGAAATGGTCAATGACCAGACCAGTCACATAGATTTTTATGATACTGTAATGTAAATATAAAGAGTATTTTCACAGGAAAAATTGCATGTAAATGCAACTGAAAACATAATTGATTGATGAATGATTGAAACAGCTGATATTTTTGTTTGATATTTTTTGTTCTTATAACTATTACAAATAGACTGTATTACAAACAGGTAGCTTGGAAACAAACAAAGCAGCACTACTTACAAGAGGACAGGCACATATACTTATGGATACCATTTACAGCTTATTACAAATAAGTAGCAGAAAGTCATACACTCAAACATGAGTAACATGCACAGAAATTCTCTAAGCACCTCAACCGAGGACAATCTCTAGACCAAAGTGAGCTAATGAGCAAGCGAGCACACAACTGGTAAAGTACACAAACAAACATGACAGACTTTTAAACTCCAGCCTCTGCTCATGGATTTAGAGCGTTAATTGGCTGTTTACGGCTACAACATATGGAGTTAAAAGTTAAAAATTGTAATAGTTGTAGACTATTTAAGACCTTGGCCGTTAATGTGAACGTGCTTTGATCTTTTTGGTTGTTAAATGGCACTTACCTGTAAAGGTTTCTATGGCATTCATGATTCTATCAAACCAGTCATGCACATTACAGTTGTCCGGGAAAGTGAGAGTTGGTGTGGTGAAAGTTTTGGAATTATTTTGATTTATGGTAGGCACTTTGAACCAAACAAAACACAAACTTAATTGTCTATGAAACTTCTTAAAACATGAGTGATCCAGTTCCTGCTTGTATGACACCTTGTAGATATTCTAGTAGGAACGCTTCATGCTGTATTTGTTGAACATGTTGCCTTATTACAATTTCCAGCCATTTACAGTCCATTGATGGGAACAGACGTTCAATGTAGCCAAGTTATTTTGGTTCAAATACACAAAAATAATTAATGTCTTTTATAGACAAGCCTATGTAAGATGTTGCAACCAATGTTGGGCATTGGTTCTTAATTAACTTCTTGCAACCATTTCATTCTTTTTTCCAGCCAGTATAACTGTGCATAAAATGTGGCCTTGAAATTTGTAAGCTGTTGGTCCTGCCATTTTGCATTGGATGTTGATCATTGTTACAAGACCCAAATACACCTTAATTAAATGACCTTACACTAGTCAGTAAGCACATTCTCTACCGCACTTTACCTGATTTTACCCAAATATTCAGCTGTGGTTGCGATGCAGTTTAAGGTAGTGGACTGTGGAATTTAAGGTCCAGTATTCAAAGGTCACTAAGGTCCCTATCTCTGACTTTGAATAAGTTGCCACTTTGGGATCCAAGACAAAGGCTCTTAACCCATAATTGCTTAGATTGTAAGACTTTCAGTTGTAAATTTGCTGAAAAACTGAAGGTGAACTCTGTAAAAAAATTTTTTTTAAACAGACGCTGACTACATAGTACCTTCACTGTGATGGCATTATGGAGAAGTACCAATTATTGACTAAACTACAATACTTGTATTACTACAGTATGAATGGAACAAAAAAGAACAGAGCATGCTGTAGACTTGTGTGTCTGCTACAGATTACCAAATGAATTCAGGTAGAGTAAATCTGTGTCTGAATGTACAGTGATCACCACAGTCTTAAATGCTTCCACAGTCAGGTTGGCATGTAGCTATGCTGGTATTTATACAATTTTTTAAAAAACAAAACAAAAAACACAACAGTTAGTTTGTGTCATTAAAGAAATGCTGTTTCTCCATATTATGTAAACTGCTGGTAAACATTTGGCTCAGAAAGTACACACTGTTATTTAATATACATTGTTTCATGATGTGTAACATCAAGACGTGTCTCAAATTATCTTGGTATTTTGTTTTAAAGAATACATGTGATGATCAAATTTTCCTTCTGCTTTGTTATTGTTTGAGTACTCTTTTATAACCACGGCCATGTTTCAGCTCTTTACACGTTTGTAATTTATATATGTTTGAAAGTATTACAAATTTGTTGTAATTTTTATTTGTTTGATGAATTGCACAATGCCATAACAATTCTGTGACCTATGAGGAAACTCAAAATCTTCTTGTGTTCTTTTAAAATCATTTTAAAATCAGAACTTCAGAAATGCCAGTGCACTGCATAGTTACATGGCTTCTTACTTTATTTATTAAACATAATAACATGTTTGCTGTCCTAAAAATGAGGAAAAAGAGTATGGCATATAACATTTTTTATTGATGTTGAGACTTGAATCTTGAGTGCTCATAAAATGCCTGCACTCCAGAGTTTTGCAGACGTATGTGAATAATAAGATCTTGTAATGGTCATTTTGAACATTACTAATGCTGAAGCTGTATGTTTCAATTCGTGCAATTGTACTTTTATCAAATCTTTCAAACACAAATTTATTAGTGAACATTCCTTTCTGTCTCATAGCAGAGTTCAGTAGCACTGCACCTGAAAAGCAAACAGCTGTGTCCATAGTATTGGGTATGTGCTTAAATATAGAAGATACATGAAGCAAATATATCTTATTTTCATTATGTTTTTGCACAATGTTCAGTTTTTGACATGCACTCTATCCACTTGTACTGAATGGTCACATTCAGTATATCTTCATAGCATATCTTTGCATATGGTGCAGTACGAGAGTTATTTGTGTAATCCCATGTTTCCCATTACTTATTAAAGTAAACAAAACTATGTTGAATAATTTCAAATTCAGCACCTCCCCCGTTTAGTGTTCCCTCCATAATGTTCTGCCATGCCATATATACTGCTCAAAAAAATAAAGGGAACACTTAAACAGCACAATGTAACTGTGTTCCCTTTTTTAGCAGTGTGTGTGTGTGTGTCTGTGTGTGTGTGTGTGTGTGTATACATCTGTCTGTTTTATTAGTCATAAATATTTGTGCTCACATTGTTTCTATTTAATATATTTACAATAATAATGCTAATTATACTGAGTTACTTACTACTGAAATATCTACATATGTAGAAACCTTTTTTTTTTTATTGTGGGTTTTTCCTGCTAAAGGTTTAACGTGATAAACTGTAAACGGTAATACTGCGTTGCCGGCTTAGGCAATTTAAATTTATTTAAGTGGACTAATTCCCTCTTGCTTGTGTGCAGCCAGCGAACCCTCCTTCACAGAAGTGATGAAACTAATGTCCATCCCTTATTAATTCATATGTGCTTTCTGTTGGAACTTATGTCATCTGCTTTTATTATCTGTATGGCATCTTACGGGAAAATGTTGTTTATGGTAAAATGGAAGCACAAATATTTATCCTGTGATTAAGACAATGAAATAATTGTCTAACAGCTGTATATAATATACAGTATAAACCGTAGAGTAGGAGGGCCTCTGCCCTCGTAGTGGCAGCTGTTGGTTCTTGGACATGAGGGAAACGTTTGTCACAAAAGGTTCGAGAGTAAGCAGTGATTCAGCCTGTGCTTTTGTGGCTGAAAGCTGCACTCACATGAAGCTTGTCCACGTGGACGTTTGTCTAGAAATGGATGCTCAGTTTAGACAAGTTGTTTTGGTTGCTCTCCCTCTTCCAATGAACATTCAACTCGTCGTGTTTGTTGAGCATGAACTGCTGTAGAGCTACAGACTGAGGAGAGAGAGAAATCCCTGTGAGCTTTTATATAAAACACACGTGCACACACACACACACACACACACACACAAAACAAACGCTGCATTGTTGCATTCGCCTGAATGGGGGTGGAAGGCCCCAGATGCTGGCTGCATGTCTGAGGGGATCTTTGTTACAAAAAAAGAGCAATAAATGTCAGGAGAGCAGTTTATTGTGTCGCAACTGGCCGCGGTGTGGTGGGGCCGACGTGCAGGAACACCGATACGGCCTGTTTGTATCATTATAGACGTCAAGCTTGGCCACACACTTGAGTGAGTGTATACAGCTGAAACATGACCCTACAATCGCGTTAACCCTGTTAAAACACGACAGCCAGCTCACTTGCCGTCTCCTTAAGCGATATTTTTCTCTGCAGAGATCTTGCCTCTTGTGCAAGTCACCTCGTACTGATGGCCGAGGTGGGAGTTACGGAGGAGCGCTAACGTCTGCCGCAGTAAACCTGTCTGGCATGGAGGAGGAAGCATAAATAGTGTCTTCCAGATGGCAGGTCATGTGTAAAATGAGGCAGGAATGAGTGCTCAGAGATCGTTGTGGCTTTTTTTTTTTTTTTTTCCAGAAAAAAGCAACAACTGATCACATGCCTTTTCACATGTACAGTATCTGATCATCCATGCTGACATTTGCAGCTTCAGACAACAAGTTAGTGAAAACGTTATACTCTGAACTTTATCCAGGTCACTGCCTCTCGTCCTGCCTCAGGCATGGGACAGTCATGTCTGTAAGACGCTCACCCAGCGCTGTCCCCAGTCTCCATGGTTGTGGGTCTGGAAGTGTTAAAGTTATAATAAATAACGAGAGGAAACGAAATTGTCTCTGAACTTTTGCGCCATTAGAGTTGTGTATCGTTTGCTTTTGATCAATTCCCATTTTGTTTATCGATTTCAAAATGTGACACAAGTTTCAATAAAATAAAGAGAGAAAATATGGATTTTTAATATTTCAACTTCAAAAGACATTTTTTTTCCTGTTTAAACCTTTAGTAAAAAGCTTCATGTGACTTAATGTGCCTAGGGAACATCAATTTGTGTCAGTTACTACTGGTCGTAGCACCGCTGCCTCAGAACAAGAAGGTCCACGGTTCAATCCCAGGGTGGAGCGCTCTGGGTGCTTTCTGTGTGGAGTCTGCATGTCCTCCCTGTGTCTGTGTGGGTTTACTCTTGGTACTCCGGTTTCCTCCCACAGTCCAAAGAGATGCATGTTAGGTTAATTGAGGTCTCTAAAGTAGCCCTTGGTGTGTGACTGTGTGTGTGTGTGTGTGTGTGTGTGTGTGTGTGTGTGTGTGTGTGTGTGTGTGTGTGTGT
>JAUZST010006776.1:0-14620 GCA_034779995.1 Parotocinclus haroldoi
TCTCTCTCTCTCTCTCTCTCTCTCTCTCTCTCTCTCTCTCTCTCTCTCTGTCTCTGTCTCTCTCTGTCTCTCTCTCTGTCTCTCTCTCTGTCTCTTTCTCTCTCTCTCTCTCTCTCTCTGTCTCTGTCTCTGTCTCTCTCTGTCTCTCTCTCTCTGTCTGTCTCTCTCTGTCTCTCTCTGTCTCTCTCTGTCTCTGTCTCTCTCTCTCTCGCTGTCTCTCTCTCTCTCACTCTCTCACTTTCTCACTTTCTCACTCTCTCACTCTCTGCAGACTTATCGTATCTGTTTGGTTCTCTGACGGACCGTCTTTCCTGTTTACTCCATTCCGCAGAATCCGATCCCCTTCAAAACATGTCACTGTTGGGACGACATGGACGTAACGCAGTCCCTGTGGAGCTGGTGCTGCTCTTTAGCCCCTCTGTTTTTCGGGACGATTCTCATCGCCAAGCTCTCTGTGTACATTAGCGATGGCTGCTCACTGTCAGCACGACTGAGCACCCTGGCTTTTGTCGAACCTTTGCAGGAAACAAACTTAAGACTCAACGTCTCTGCAAAACTGTTTGCATTGTAAAACATCTTGTGCCACGTGAAAGCGTCCAGGCACCATTCCAGATCCACAAGTGCCTTATTATTGTAAGGGATTAGTCCTGAATGACCCCCAGGTCATGGATTATAAAGTGCAGATGATTAAAAATGCTGATTTTCTTTGGCCACGTGAATCCAGATGTGGAAGTGGCACTGATCTGCCCAAATGTTCCCATGAGGTATAATCCCGTCCTGAGGGTACTGGGTCCGCCCTGGGGTCCATCCAGGGGGACGTGCTCAGAGCCGATCTGTCCCAACCTTCAGTGTCATTCCAATTGCTCAATTATTTCCAAAAAAAAAACCATTGTGGAGTGACAGAAAAGCTAACCCTCTTAATTTATACTGCAGTAGCATAAAAAGTCTGTGCCTCTGGTAGGGCTGGCTCAATACCAGGATCGATACCGATATCAGAGCAATACTCTGCTAGAACCTTTTGAAACTCTCTTTTAAACTGTTTCTCCCTCCATCCGATCTCCGATCCAGTGATTTTACCACATATCGATACCGATATTATTAACTTTTACTATTATTATTATTATGATTATTATTATTAACCGTACAATATTATTATTATTATAATTAGTAGTAGTAGTATTGTTATTAATAACTTTCCGCTATTATTATTTTTTATTATTATTACATTTCACTATTTACATTACTGTAATTATAAATTATTATTATTATTAATAATAATAACTTTAGACTATTATTATTACTATTATTCTTCTTATTATTAATAATAATAATAATAATAATAATAATAATAATAATAACAACTTTACATTATTATAATTATTACTATTACATTTCACTATTTACATTAACATTGTTGCTGTTGTAATTATTATTACTATTATTATTGTTATTATTAATACCTTTACATTATTATTATTATTATTATTATTATTATTATTATTACCTTTACATTATTATTACTATTATTATATTATTATTTATAATAATAACTTTACACACTTATTATTAATAATAATAATAACAATAGCTTTACATTATTAATATTATTATTACTATTACATTTCACCATTTGCATTTACCTTGTTGTTATTATTATTATTTAATGAGCACATCTACATTATGATTATTATGTTATTATAATTAGAACTGTTGTTGTAATTATTAATTTTATTGTGTTCTTAGCAATATGACTGTATTTTTTTTCAGTGCCTGTTCATTTTGCACCCCCCCCCCTCCCCCAAACACTCAAACACTCCGAAGAAAATGCTGAAAGAAAAAGAAAAGGTCCAGGGTTATAGAGTTACGGACAGAAGAACCATCGTGCCGTTACCAAATTGGGAAAACCCCCATTAGATACCCCCTCCGTGCCAACAGATCAAATCTGGTTTGTTGTAAAGATACAGAATATCGAATCGGTACAGCCCTAGACTCTGGAAAGGTCTGGAACGGAACATAATACAGTTATTAACCGGAGCACTCCTGTATAAATGTAGTTTATTGGTGGCGGCCTAATACTTTTGCTCTGCTCTGAGGAGGCCCAGGATCGACACACTTCCTGCGTGGGAACCTCGTTCCTGCTCCATCTTATTCTTTTTGTCGCTACCCAGAGCTCCCGAAAAGAGGGCGACACAGCCGATTGATTTAATCAGCTGACGATCACCCCTGAATCCCTCACTTCCCCTCGTCTCCTGATGCAGATGTGGGTTGTTTTGTAAACAATCTCCACCGCTCTGGAGCAGAATCGCCAAGTAAGCGGAGTACAAACCTATTTATAACAAACAGTCCAGTGCACTTTTCCTCTTCTCTGGCAACCCGAGATCACATTCCGATAGGAAAAGACTGCCACCGGCTGGTGATTCGGAGACTCGCACCCTCAGCAGAAGCAGGATAACGATGGGGGGCAACGTTTGAGCTCAAGCTCGTACAGTATCCGATTTTATCGAGGAGACGACATCATGCGCTGGAGCGAGACAATCTTCTGTGAGCTGCTAAAACTCGGACTGCCATCGTTTGTCTCTGAAGGTCTTTCAGCAGTGTTAAGCAAAGGAAAGAAAAGTATGTGTACCCTTAGGGAAAAATCCAGCTCTCTGGATTAAACTGATTAATCCGGATCTCTTTGAATTGACAAAAACGCCACCAGCCTAAAGCCAGCTAAACTAATCCGGAGCCCTGGATAGGAAACGTGATCATCTGGGACCTGCTCCACCTTCTCATCCTGCCTCTGATTCTTATAGAGAACTAACAAGAGCTGCCAGAGGATCTGCTGCCAAGACGTCGTTCTTACCCATCGTTCCAACTATCCATCACTCATCAACCCTCCCTCCTCCTCCCCTCCGTCCTCCCCTTACTCCTCCCCTTCCTCCTCCCCTTCCTCCTCCCCTTACTCCTCAACCCTCTCTCCTCCTCCCCTTCCTCCTCCCCAAACACTAAAGGTACTAATCAAATACTAATAAATTCTTGATCAAATTCTAGTGAAATACAAATAAAATACTAATAAAGTACTGATCAAATACTAAAGTACTAATTTATAACACACTAATTAAGGTGCAATTGTGCTGTACCCCTGTGCCCCTCTGTCCCTTTGCCCCTGTGCCCCTCTGCCCCTGTGCTCCTCTGCGCCCCTCTGTGCCCCTCTGTGCCCCTGTGACTCTGTGCCCCTGTGCTCCTCTGCCACTGTGCTCCTCTGTGCCTCTGTGCCCCTCTGCCCCTGTGCCCCTCTGCCCCTGTGCCCCTGTACCCCTCTGTACCCCTCTGGCCCTGTACCCCTCTGCCCCTGTGCCCCTGTACCCCTGTACCCCTGTGCATCATATCAGTCTTCCCCTGACAGCACAAATCGAGCTCCCAATCTGGTCCCGGCTGCTTCTGAAGCTTTAAGATGATTGGATGAAAGCTCCGTATGGGCGTGGCTCTCTTTCAGACAGAATAAACTCAACAGATCCATCGAGAGCAAAAACTGCTGACACAGCATCGGCGTCTGCTCTTCCAGACATCTTCTTTTCGTTAGGATATGAACGTCCCTTCTGCTGCCTTAAAGAGGAGAAGGTGGAGAAGCCAGTTCACACTGAGTAACGCCCCGAAATATGAGTCTAGATCAACATCCAAACATTCCAGGGGGAATCCCAAACAAACACACTGCGTTACTGGCAGAAACTGGGCAGAAACTGGGCAGAAACAGGGCAGAAAATGGGGAGAAACTGGGCAGAAACTGGGCAGAAACTGGGCAGAAACTGGGCAGAAACTGGGCAGAAACAGGGCAGATATTTGAACGTTCTTAGTTATTTCCTTCACAACAACAAAGAGTAATAAATAAAACATTTGCAGCGTTTAGCTGTTCAAATATGGGTAACATTTTGAGCATCTGTGAATTGAAAGGAACCGTGAATCAGTCCTGAAGCTCGGCTCGGAGGAATTCCAATCGTTTCCATTTCATCTTTAGGATGTTGCTTTTTTTCCATTTCTGGATTAAGGTCCGGACCTTTTACTAACGTTCGTCTTTTATCATGATTTTATCATGATTATCAACTTTAATCAGGCCTTTAATTAAAAGACGTTGCTTTTTTATTTCTGGACAACAAAAAAGTCCGCTGTGACTAAAAAATATCGCCTTTTTATTTCTAAAGATATCAATTGAAAGTGATGCAAACTTTTCTTGATCAAAAAATGACATGACGTCTCACTGCTCATGAGAGCGTGGCTTATGACTGGCGCCCTCTGGTGTCCACAAACGCAATTGTTTACGCAAGGCCTAATGCACGAGAACACACACAGTCTAATCGTCCTGTTTTGGCTCATACTGACTACGAGAGGAACAAGTCACGACTCACAGAGCAGCGCCCCCTGCTGGGTCTGGGTCTGCCCAGTCTCAGAACGGTCAGAGTGCAGGTGCGAGAGAAAGGACGCTCTGGCATTCTGACTAATATTATAAAAATCAAATACTAAAGTATTAATACAAAACTACTAATGTACTGATCAAATACTAATTAAGTATTGACCAAATACTAGTAAAGTACTAACCAAATACTAGTAAAGTACTAACCAAAATACTAAAGTATCGATCAAATCTAGTAAAGTAGTGATCAACAACTAAAATACTAATCAAATACTAAAAATTATTAATAAATACTAGTAAAGTACTAACAAAAACTAGTAAAGTACTAACCAAATACTAAAGTACTAACAAAAACTAGTAAAGTACTGACCAAAGTACTAACCCGTGCTGATCAAATACTAATGAAGTACTAACAAAATACTAATAAAGTACTAACCAAATACTAAAGTATTAATAAATACTAGTAAAGTGCTGATAAAATACTAATGAAGTATAGACCGAATACTAGTAAAGTACTAACCAAATACTAATAAAATACTAACCAAATACTAAAAATTATTAATAAATACTAGTAAAGTACTAACAAAAACTAGAAAAGTACTAACCAAAGTACTAACCAGTGCTGATCAAATACTAATGAAGTACTAACCAAATACTAATAAAGTACTAACCAAATACTAAAGTATTAATAAATACTAGTGAAGTACTAACCAAATACTAAAGTACTAACCAAAAACTAGTAAAGTACTAAACAAATACTAAAGTATTAATAAAAACTAGTAAAGTGCTGATCAAATACTAATGAAGTATTGACCAAATACTAAAGGTACTAACCAAATACTAGTAATACTAAGTACTTTAACAATACTAAAGTATTAATGCATACTATTAAAGTACTAACCAACACCGTTATGAACGAGTGATTTTAATGTTGTTGTTTTTTTTCCTTACTATTATTATATTTGATTTTATTTCGAATGACTTTTCTATAACTCCATTATTTCATTTCATCAGTCGAGTGAGCTGAGGAAAACCTGCTGTGTCTCTCTCTCTCTGACCTCGGAGTACAGGAATATACTGTACTATAAACACTCGACACTCACAACGTCTGATAAACGATTCAATAAAACCGGTTCCTGGACGCCGCCGAAGGAACTTTCCGACGGTTCCAACAGTTCAGCCTCATAAAGGCTCAGCTTGTTTATAAAGTGACTATAAACGTCTGCTGGTGTGTTTGGTATCAGAGTAAAGGTACGAAGCCAAACAACAAAATGAATCGCCTTCATAATCATAAAAAGAATAATAATAATAATAATAATAATAATAAATACTCAACCCGGGTCGAATCTTTCCATCACTAAATCAGTGAAAGTCTCCAGTTTTCCTTGCATTTCCTTTGACTTTTATTTCATCGCAGACGTTCCGAACCGACAACAGGTTTGTTTTTTTCTGGGTAACTTCATTTTTATTTGTTAACATGCATCCAGTCCTGCATTTCAGGCCTGCAACACTGTTTTTGGGACAGTTTGGAGCTAGTAAAGAATAAAAAAAAAAAGAAATGAAAAAAAGAAAGATTGGAAGGGATTTACTCTTTTTCATAAAATGCATGGACGTCCCTGGAAAAGATGTCGTCCTGAAGGCGGTTTATGTTGCTCTAAAATCTCGGTGTACTTTTCCGCATTAATGCTGAATCACAGAAGTGCAAACGACCTTTCCCAAGGGTCCGGACCCCCCCGACCCCGTACCATGACGGAGCCTGGCTTTTTGGCTTTTGGACTTGTTCCTCATAACAGTCCGGATGCTCTTTTTTTTCCCCATTTCTGGTTCCAAATAAGTTCTGTAATCCTGCAGTCCCGTTTCCATGGTGATAGATGCCTCCGAGCCCAGAGAAGTGGGCGGAGCTTGTGGCCGTGGTAATATAACACGAGGTTTGTTTTTTTGTAAGCGGTATTTATGAACGTAACTCTGTATTGTAGAGCTTGATAAAGGATGGATAAAGTAATCCCTTACCCACGTGCTCCTATGGTTCTGGTACTGAGGGAGCGCAGAGGGATCACCCCTCATCAGTTTAGGCTTGTGCCCTTAACCCTTTATAGAATACAGAAATCCGTTCCGATCTGTCTTTGAGGAACATCGTTTTTGAAACATTTTAACCTTTCTCTTTCACATTCGGTGATAAACTGGAGTTCCTCTGATCATCTGATCATCTGGATCCTGCTTTTTAACTTCACAAAACTAGGCCTACATTTGTCCCCGTCCCAACTGTTGTTTTGGAAACGCCTCGCAGGGCAGGAATGCAGGAATGGACGTTTATTAACGAATAAAAATGATCAGGGAAAAAAAAAAAAAAAAATCATGTACTGCCAGCCTTGTCGCTGCACCACAGACCAACGCAAAGCCAAATTCCAACAGCCCTTACCTTCTTCTCGGGGTCCTTCTGTCTCTTGCCGTCGTGCTGCTGAGGGAGTTCCTGCTGCCGATCGCAGACGTTCTTCTCCGTTCCAAACAGCTTATTCGTCCACTCGTCTTTGTGCGGGTGGAGCCGGTGGGGCTGGGAGGCGAAGTCCCGTGCGGCGCGGTACCGATCGGCGGGGATCTTGCTCATGGGCGGAGGCAGGGTGCTGCAGTTGGCGCTGGACCATCCGTCGGTCGACTCGCTGTAGGACTCCTGGTCGCTGCTGTGACCGTGACGCCAGTCCTTCAGGACGTGCACCGGAAGCCAGCGGTGGCCTCCCGCGCCCTTCTTGGAGTGGGCGGGGAAATGGTGGCGCGTGGGAAGCCTGGACACGTCCAGTCGAGAGGAGGAGCTCAGACGCCTGCCGGGCAGAGGGGGCGGGTCTGCCAGGTCCGGGAACTCGTGCCTGTAACCGTTACGATGAGGGGGAGGAGGAGCAGGAGGAGGAGGAGGAGGAGGAGGAGGGAGGCCGGCCTGAGCAGCGGGGTTCCTGTTGCCCGGGGTGGTTTCCCAGAGTCCGGTGGGGGCGTGGCGGGTCGGGGTCGCCCCGAGGTCCACCAGCAGGACCCGGTTGCTTTTCTCCTCTGGCAGGAAGTTGCCGATGCCGCTGTCGCTGTTGCTGCTGGTGCTGTTGTTTTGCTGAGCGTCCAGGTCGCCGTCCAGGAACGCCCGAGCCCTCACGCCCTCGATCGACTCGCCCATGTCCCGGTAAAGCACCGACACGAACTGCAGCAACGGCTGCGACGTCGCCGGGAACTCCAAACAGCCGCCGGTGTCCGGGTCCGGGGTGCAGTTAAACCCGAAACGCCGAGAGATTCCCTGGTGGACCTTCAGGGGACGGAGGAGGATACAGTTTATTTATTTAGGCTTATCACAGCACAGAGAGTGTCGCACGATATATCGATACTACAAAACGATCGTGATACCTTACCATCAAACCAGTACCGTTACTTTAATAATGAATTTATCTCTGCGGCCTGTGATTTGTTTCCGATTTGTTTCAGTAACCGGTCCCACCACGCCCAGGTCCCACCAGAGGGCGGACCCTTCTGTAGGCGGGGGCCATAGTGCCTCTAAGTACTTTCCCTGGGGGGAGGGGGGGGGGGGGATTTATTAAAATTATCAGTTTAAACGCTGAAAACCAATGAAGACTAAAGTCAACCAACCAGGTCGGGTCCCTTTTTTAGTCTTTGCCCATACAAAGGTTCCTTCATGACAACGTTTAGGGAGTTTTTCCTTGCCACCGTCACCCTAGGTTTGCCCAATTTGGGACTGGCCCTGGAGGATGATCGAACTATGGGGATGTTTAAAGAAGCTTGTGTTTGACAAACAAACTTTCAATGGAAGTCAGCTTAGTCAGTTTAGCTATTTATATATTCATTACGAATCGAGTCGAGTATCGAGTATCAAGTATCGAGTATCGTTACACCCCTAAACGCATCGGTATCGCAATGTTTTAGGCAGGTATCGTATCGTATCGTATCGGTTTCCTTTCTCAGGGACATGTGTGTTAGGTTAATTGGTGTCTCTAAAGTGGCCCTTAGTGTGTGTGTGTGTGTGCCCTGCGATATATTGGCTTATATATAAGCTTTTCTTTAAACAAACATTTAAGACGTTCACAAGGAAGATCTTAGATGGAAGATCTAGGCGCTTTTATCTTAAGAAAATTATCGTTACACACTGAATTTGTGGGTTTTTTTGTCTTTGTAAATAATTTGTGTTATTTAGTGTCGACCGCTCAGAGGTAAAACATCAAACCAAGTGAAAAGAGCCAAGAAAAAAAACTCCTCATTTCCAGTAACTAACTAAATATATTTATATATATATATATTTTATACATATATTTTTTTTTTTAGAAAGAAGCTAAGAGAAAAAACCCTCGCCTTTAAGAAGGTTTTCTTTCTTAGGACGATTTTAACGAATCCGATCGCGGGTTCTCAAGGGACGCAAATAAAAGTGCTAAAAAAGTCGGGGTCGAGCTTTTTAATTCTCTTCTTTGGAAGCTTTGACGTTGTTTGTTTGTTTTTTGTTGAGATTCTGTTCTGTGACGCCTTTCCTCCGATCGATCGCTCGTTTTCTTTTATTTATTTATTCCCAGTAGTATTCCCGTCGTGCTTGAGCGGGGGTGCCTAAACTTTTTCACACACCCGTGTTAAGACATTTCATAACAATAACCCTGATAATCACACTTATTAATTCTATTAGAAGTAGAGGATTTCCGGACCTTGTGGTGACAGAGTTCAGGATCCACGATGAAAACGTGGCAGGAGGTTCTGGAGGCCGGGTCGTCGTCCGGGTTCGGTTCGACCTGCATGGTGACCAGTCCGAAGAAGCGTCGGTCGTCTGGGCACACTGCGCTGAAGGCCAGCTTCTCGGCCGGGTACACGGCCAGGACGGATCTGCGCTCGTTCCGCAGCCTCACGCGGTCGTGCAGGACCTCGATGAGGACCAGCGAGTGGACCTTCTGCTCGGCGCGCAGGCGACGCATGCATCCCCGGATGGCCTGCAGGCTGTCGCTCTCCAGGTTGGCGCCGCTGGACGCCAGCTCGATGGAGCCCAGGTAGCCCACCATCATGCCCACGTTCAGGATTCCAGCAGAGTCCGGGTCCAGACGTTCAGGCTCGTCTACGAACACGGAGTCGTCACGCAAAGGTCCGGCCGTCTCCTGCTCCAAAACGAGGCTGGAATCGCTCCTGAGGGCTTGGACGTCCCCGTAGAGCAAGTCCGTCTCCGAGACGGGTCTCCGCTTGGCGGCGGCGGCGGCGGCGGCTTTCTCCGAACTGCTGGAGGAGTGACTGGAAGAGTTTTCGAACATCATGTTAAAGATGCCTCCGGACTGCAGCTCGGCCACCACCCGCTCGGCCCGGTTGATCCCCAGGGCCTTGGAGTCCATCTTCGGTCGGAACCAGTGGCCCTTGCGGTCGTGGAAGCCGAGTTCCTCGTCGCTGGAGCACGAGTCCAGCTGGCCGCTCTCGGCGATGAGCAGGCGCAGGACGCCCGAGCAGCGCCCGATCAGCTTCACCACGTCTTCGTGAGAGGCTTTGGCCACGTTGATGTCGTTGACGCTCAGGATCTGGTCCCCGGCGCGAAGTCCCACGTAGTCGGCCGGACTCCCCTTCAGGACGCGGCTCAGCACGCACGGGGACTGGCCGGAGAGAGTGAACCCGTAACCAGTCCGGCCTCGGGCCACCTCCACCGCCCTGACCCGTCCCAGCGACTGGCCGTTGGGGCGTCGCCTGCCTGATTCCGACGCCCTGAACATCGTCTGATCTCAACGGATTCACAAAGGCAGAGCAGGACGGCTAAATGTGGCACGGAGGGGAGACCATGGCAAACCTGCTCACAGATTTAAAAACAAAAAAAACAAAAACAAAAACAAAGCTGTATTAAGAGAAACCTTAAAACGTTCCTAAAAATTAGCTCCTTTATAGCTTTTTGGGGGGGGAGTGCAAATACTTCCAAGTGTTTTACACCGGTTTTTATAATTATTATACTTTTTTATTAATACATTATTAAGTCAAACCTTAACAAAACGCGTTCAAAGGGTCCTAAAAGTGTCGAAACACATCGCACGGGGTTGTTTAGATCAGACTGAATAAAGATCAGATCGGGTTTATGTTCACTCTCTCCCCAGAAACCGTTCCGTTATCCTCATTCACTCCTGCTATGCTGCTCAGACACGCCTCCTCTCTCTCCCATTGGACAGACTATTACGTGTAACCATGACGACTATAATCTAAACACAAATTTCACGTGCCTATTGGTCAGCGCGCCTGCCAATCATCCTGTGAAGGGCCTGCAGGTCGGGAATCCGGTTTGCTCTGGTGGTCGATTCAATAAAAGTACGGAATCGACTCTGAGTCAATTCTAGGAGTCGATTCGGCCCCGTTAAAGCTTCAGAAGACCGTAATTAATAACGAAATACTTATTTATTTTGATTACGTGCGCGGTTTAATGAAACGCAGCTGACTTCTGCGACGGACAAAAGCATAAATGTTAATCAAACAGTAATTAATCGACTGCATACAACTCATTTAAACGATTAAATGGAGAATTAACCTGGAAAGATACGTCAAACTAAAAATTAAGAACACACACAAAACAGAACTCTAAAATTAAACAATAATAAAATACATAGGTAAATCAAAGATGCACTTAAATAATGTATATAGAAGAATAAAACACTTAAAGTATGAATTTAATATTTAATTTAAGATAATTTAATGTGTTTATCATTTAATACATAACAAATATACAGGAATTACATAACTAATTTAGTTATACTTAATATAACATAACATAGCAATAAATATATTTGTATAAATTATATAAATATATAATAAAACATAGTATATAGAATATATAATATATATGTGTATGTATATAAAAAAAGTTTATTAATAATAATAAAGTAGTTGTTTTACAAATGTTAATTAAATATAAAGAGATAAACATATATAAACATAAAAATATTCTAGGTATTCACCAAAAAAAATTAATAATAATAAAAATATCAATACCTATGATAAAAAATTTGATAAGCATAAAATAAGAACAGTAAAATTACTAATAATAAAAATTAAGACCTGTGATAAATATTGTATAAGCATAGAATATAAAAATAGTAACATTAATATTTTAAACTTTACCTATAGGAATAGTAAAATGAATAATAATAACAAATATGAATACCTATGATAAATATTTATTAATCATAGAATAGAAGCTATTCAATTTAAATGTAAATATATAAATAGGTAATAGGTGTGTGTGTGTGTGTGTGTGTGTGTGTGTAAATATATATATATATATATCCCACGTAAACATTTGAGCTTCCAGTGAAGCTTATTATAAAATCCTTAAAGTCATTTGTAATCAGTAATGGAATCTAAGCTAGGAAAATCATAAACAGATTTATTTTATGACATCATAACAGGTTGAGCTATTTTTATTGGGGATTTGATTAAGCCATTGATCCTGTTAAGTACCTAGACGCTCTCGGGGAGAGGGGACACCAAGGGCTTCTTTAATAACTGAAATAATCCTTTAATTATTAATAATAATTATACATTGAATGAACCTAAGTTAATAATAACGCTGAAGATTGGATCAGTGTATCTTATATTTACATATAATTTAATTCATATTAAACGATACATCAAACCAGTGCTTAGAAATGACAAACATAAAAGCTCAAACTGCTCTTTTGTTACTCAGGGTTTTTTTTTGTTGTTGTTGTTGTTTTGTTTTTTTACTCGTGACTCGTTTTCACGGTGTCGGTTCCCTGAACACGTGAATCGACTCCCAGCCATGAGTTTCGTCCAAACTGTTCTACAGGTGTCGAAAACTTTAAAAAAAAGTCGCTCTGTGGCCGTTCCGAAACCTTTTCGAGTGTTTAAAAGCACTAAAAGTTGAAATCCGAACAGTGCTGGGTTGAAGAAGACCAGAATTTGGTCGCTATTGTTTGCTGAAGAGCAGCTGCTGGATGGAGGACCGCTGTGAGACTGACACCAGCAAATATTCACTCCTTCCCAGCAAAAGAAGCGGAGTCCCACCGTTACTGGACATTCCCCCGTCCTCATTAAACACGAAAAGGTGCGAACGAGCCCCGGGAAGCTCAGAAAGGGCGCGCGAGAGCGCGTGCTGGACTCACCGGACGGTTTTGGAGTCGACTCGTGCGTTCCGTTCTGGTCCAGATTCCGTTCTTCAGCGCCTTCGGCTGGAACTTCTGAACGTTAAATCCATGCTCCGACTTTTCCTCGGGACGATTTGCAAGCCGTTCGCTTCTTCCTGCGGGAATAAAGCGGTGCAAACGTGCGCTGAGGGGATCCGAGGAGCTCAGGATCAGGGTGGAAGTGTTTTTAAGGAGTGGACCTTCTGGACCTTCTGGGTCACGTGACCCCGAGACTGTAACCCAATCTCTATAGTAACGGTTACGGACAAACCGACGTCAACGTGAATTAATAGACAAATATAACCGTACTGTAATAAAATCGTAATGATCTTATGGACGCGCATCCGTTGTGCGTCAGTTGGATAAAGTTTGTGAACCTTCGCCTCCATGTTACTGTTATGTTTTTGTTCAGGTTTATTTCACCTGTTTGTTTGTTTTTCCCTTTAAATCAGCTCGCGTTTTACACCCTGACCTTCTTCTCCTTTTTCGGACCATTCTCCGTGTGGGAAAAGTGTACCTAATATAGTGGCCGGTGAGTAAATAAATTACAGATGCGAAAAAAAAACACTACTACGGCGACAACAGCGCAAAACACAACACAATAAATATAAACAACATTTGTCATTGATTAAAGAATGACTTCAAGTCATTAACTCATTCATTTATGTAGCGAATGGGATGCTGTCTAAAGTTTTTAATCGCAATCGAAGTTCTTATCTCTGCGTTAAAATCAGGCCGACCAATCAGAGCTCGGTTGCCGGGCAGAACAGCTCGTCCTGCTAGTACCAGAGCATAAGAGCTCTAAAAACATGGATGTTAAAGAAAATTTGTGTTGCTAAGGAGCTGAACGGCTGGAGAACGAAGGCCCTAAAGCTCCCAGTGACTGAAAGGGAACGTTTTACTGTTTCTCTAAAAAAAACAATAAAGTACTTAGTTAAAGTTATTTCTATAGCGTTTTTTATAACGGAGCATCGTCTCAAAGCAGCTTCATAATCTTACATGATCTTAAAAGGACAATCCCGGATGGAGCCAGCCTAGGGCGGCAGTGGCAAGGAAAAACTCCCTGAATATAGAAGGAAGAAACCTTGGGAGGAACCAAGACTCGGTAAGAAAATAATTAAATAGTACAATTTAAATCAGTAATAAAATTCTAAATAAGTAACAAAACAGTTTTAAGGTCAGATAAGTAATAAATAAAAAGCTTCCTGCACTGGTATGTTTTTTTTTTTGTTTGTTTTTTTTTAAGCTTGTGAAAAAGCGGAAACTCCTAAACGTTAAGAGTCCAAAAGAGAAGAAAAAAAAAGTTGTTTAAGTTGTTTTTTTTTTTTTAAAGAAAAGTTTAAATTCTGTTTATTCTCAGAATGGTCCGTTCAGTCGCTCAGTATTTTCTCTCCCCAAACTTCGAACTTAAAAAAAACAACTCTGAACCTGCGAGAGAAAAGGAGCCGAAACGAGTCGAATCCCAAAGGCGAATCGGAGATTCCGCTTTAAAACAGGAAACGGGGGGGAAAAAGTACCCAACATCGTGAGACGATTTATTGTTTTTATTACTACATTATAATCTTTCCAGTAGTTTTTTTTTTATATTAAAATATGGCATTACATTAAATAAGACTTTGTCTTTATTCGACTGGGTTACAGGGGTGAGGAAATACTTATCACGATGCGAGGCGTGGCGTGGTCGAGGAAGCTCCAGCGCGGGACCGTCATCGCTTCCCTTACTACACCGTGTCTTGTTTCGGTTCGCTTCTGATCCTGGGTCAGGCGGTCGGACGGAGGGCCGGAACCGCCCGCAGGCGCGACCCGACTTAACGAATCTTGCGGAGGTACCAAACAGGACGGGAGGCGAGACGTTTGTTGTTGAAATGCAGAATTTGGAGCGAACACGGAGCGTCTCTACAGAAGGGAACAGTTGTACTTGCTGAGGCTGGATATTTCTGACTCTACACCACAAGCACTAGATAGGAGAAGCTAGGACCGTACCGCGACCGCAGAGAGAGCGCGAGAGAGAGAGAGAGAGAGAGAGAGAGAGAGAGACAGAGAGAGAGAGAGAGAGAGAGAGAGAGAGAGTTGGCACACTGTGGCGCCTGGCACTATAACA
>JAUZST010006777.1:0-39937 GCA_034779995.1 Parotocinclus haroldoi
CACACACACACACACACACACACACACACACACACACACACACACACACACACACACACACACACACACACCAAATGTATTGTGTGGGTGATCCTGTTCTCTGACCACCAACCTGGATTAACTTAGGACATGCCAAGAAAATAATTTAATTGTATATCGAGCTACTAAAAATGAACTTTGATCACTCTTTAATAATACAACATATCTTTTTGTTCTGTTTGTTTAAACGTTAAACTTTGACTGCCTCGTCTCCAATGTCACCAGAGGGCAGCAGAGCCCACCCACCACCTCCTCCTCCAAAAAAAAAAACCCGACAGGTGAATGAAATCGGATCCAATTTAGTAAAAAAAAAAAGTATGTTAAAACATACTTACCACAACAAAGTGAATAATTTAGGCAATTAACTTGTTTTCCAAATGCAATTTTCACCAATTAAGTTCAAGAAGCAGTTAGGATTAGATAAGTAGCGTCCCTTCCAAAAGTATTGGAACAGTGGGGTCGATCCTTTACTATTTCTGCAGACTGAAAACATTTGGGTTTGACAATAAAAGATGATCTTTTGTCTCATATTTGTGTCAAAAGGCGCTATATAGTGAAGTGTGCATCAGATCCAGATGTAATTACCTGGAAATAAAAGCTGAAATGTTTGAACATTCGTCTCAAATGCTTTCAGTCCACAGCAAAAAATAAAAGGATTGTCCTCACCATTCCAATACTTTTGGAAATGCATAGCAGAGTCCACCTTAGTTAAGGGGTTATATTTGCTTAAATGATCCACTTAAATGATTACTTACCTTTCGGTGCATATCATTTCTGGTAGCATCAGTCATGATCAGAACACCTTCGCAGAAAATTAACCTTGTGGAATGAACACGTGATTATATCTCATTTTATATTAAGTGAATACACTGAATAAAAATGATTTCCTGAACTCAAGGTACATCAGTTCTCAACATACATAAAAAAAATACAGCCTGGATATGGCTGGAGCTTCATCTCTCAGGGCCCAAAGGGGTCACTTTGGGAACATTCTCATCACTTTTGCAATCCCCTCCCTCAGATATGGCCAGTAATGTGTCTGTGTGATTAAGGTACTAAGAGAGATGTACAATTAATACTTAAAATCCAAGTAACTGTGGGTTAAGGGCCTTGCTCAGGGACCCAAGAGAGGTGGGATTTGAACCCTGGACCTTCTGGTCCATAGACCAGCACCATAACCTCTAGGCCACCACACTCAGGTTTAGGTTATAACTGAGTTTGGGACTCTTGGTTCACAACAGTTTGTTACAGCTGAAGATAAGTTTATTTTGTTTTATTTTGTTTTATTTTGTTTATGCTCATTGGATAGAATTAATAGAGTACAAAATGCTAAACAGTTAAAGCTAACACTGTTACACACGATTTAGGTGCACCGCCATTTTACGTTCTTATTTTAAACTACTCTAAACTAGAGCGAGAAACACAAAACTGAAAACATTTACTAAACATCACAATAAGGCGTTAAATAGCGCTTACCTCATAAAACCTTAGTATTCACTGCTACTTTGCTAGTTTGTTTGACAGCGTTGTCTTGTTTCTATAGTAACGACGGATACCGAAAAGGGACAAGCTGACGTACGGTCACTAAATGCGATTCCAAATTACGCAGCTCCCAGAAAACAAGGGGATATTTCAAAGCGAATTTAAACAATCTGATCCTGTCCCCCATGCCCCATCACTGTCAGGGTGCTCTGACACTCCTGGGTGATCATACAGCCTACTGAACAATCAATGTGGTTTGTCGTGCTTCTGTTCAGTCCATGAATTTATCACCTGCTACTCAATCACTGTAATTGAGTTCGCATCTAGTTTGCATAATCGAACACCTTTCTTTGACTGTTCCTTTGCTTTTCCGATTATCATGTTTAATCAAATAAAGTAAAATGCTTCTTTTAATCGCTTCATACTCTTTTGAAAATATCCCCTTATTTTTGTGAGCAGTATGTTTCTTAGCATTTCTTGACTGGCTGTTAACGGGAATAATAAATGAATAACGAAAAATGATAAAATAATGAATATGTTCAGGTTGATTTAATGTCAGTAGATTTAATCGAATATCTTCATTTGTAATATGTTACTGTATAGCTGCAACCAAGCCAGGAAAAATAATAAAACACGAATCCTCATTGTAAATTAGCACAGACTATTGGGTAAACAAACAAACGTATTAAAGGTCCCTCTCACATAAAGACTATTTAGAAATACAAGTTGGAATGACATTGGAATTTGATTGCCGTTTTTACCCTTTGCATTATGAGTATGGTTTGTATAATCCAGCAGAGCAAGAGAAAGCAAAACCTTTGGAATTTTCCATTTCTGCATTTTCAGAGAATTTCTGAAATAATTCCCAACTAAGCAAATGCAGCGAAACGGTTATAATTTGTCATTAATTTATTGAGGATTATCCAATATTTAATATCTATAAAGGGCAAAAGTATATGACCACATTCACTATCTGCTGTAACTCCTCCTTGCCTTTGCAATAACTGTAATGAATTAAAAGCTTCTCAATCCTGAACATCAGCACCGAGGAATATTAGCCCATTCCTACATACAGTTTTAGTCTTTAGTTGCTTAGAAGTTATCCTGGGTACATTGATCTTGCAAATTATTACACACCTTGATCCTGGATTGATCTTTGTCAGTCAGCCACTCCTGTGAAGGGAAACATGGTCTTGAATTTCCTCCACCTGCACTGCGTGTCTGAATGCGGACTGGTGGTGTACAAACTCTTTGGAGATGGTTTTGTAACCTTTCTTTTTTCAGCTCGAAAACTGCAGAAATCTCCTTTGTTTGTGCCATGATGCACTTCCCCAAAAACCCACACCACACTGACTGTCATGCACCTGACTGAAAACAAGTTGACTATAATTCACCTTTAGATGAACTGCAAATCCTAGATTGTTACCTATTCACAGATTTATGGATCATTTTCCTCAAAAAGTATAATATTTTGCCTCATTTCTTCAATTGGCTTCTCTTTATCTACGTTTAGGAAAATGCTTTAGGTCATATTTAGGCAGACGAAATCTAAAGGGTCCACATGATTTGAAGCACCATCGTATATAGGTGTAGCACAGGCTGAAAGGTTAGGTTGAAAATTCTGCTTCTGTTTTCCTAAAGCAACCACTGAGCGCCACACCTTGCAAAGTTCCTCTTTTGTTCCCAGGAGCAAACCCCCACCCCCAACTGTGCGATTGTGACATCAGCACAGGGAGCTGATTAGTTCTCTTCCCCTTCATTAACTTAATTATTTGTCCATCAGTAAACCTGCCGGAGTAACTCATATTTGAGAGCCGTGGTCGTAAATAACCAGCAGATTGCTCATAATGCACTGCAGATGCTCTGGAGCTTTAATCATCAGCTTTGTCAGGTGGAGGTTAAACAGGAGAAAAGGGAGGGCCTGTGGAAACAAATAACTGCACTCCCTGCTTTACAGTCATATTCATTTACAACGCTGTATCGTCAGCACGGCGTTATAAACACACATTTATACCTCGTCGCTCACGCTGTGCAGGGTGGAGAGGTTTTCATATCGGAAACAGAAGTGTAAGCGGAGTCCAGTTGCCTCAAGTTTATTTTTTGCTCTTGCACTTTTTGTCGTGGATTTCACCGTGTACATTTTACTGGGAATAAATTAGATATAATCTATTATACTTAAATAGCATAAATGACAACACCAATAACAAATATGACAAAAGACTAACGTCTAAATAACACACTGTTCCACGTTATTTGTTAATGATTTACATGTTCGTGTTATTCAGTCGATGGCGGGTGGGAAAGACGCCGTGTGAGAAAAACCTTCTGTACAGTGTTTTGTTCACGAGAACGTACAGACGCAGTAGAAAAACACACTGCTCACACAGAGGGCAGATACATTTTTAAGACAGTTAAGACATTCCTAGCTGAGACAAGATAAACAGACAGATAATTAGAGACAGAGATTTCTGTGTATGGCCACAGTCTTTGCAGGTAGAACAGTCTCTGATGGATGGAGGCTATAGATGCAGCAAGCTGTTGCACCGCGTATGAGGTACGTCATTTGGATTTAGACTGGAGCTGCAGCTTCATAGCCCCACTCCAATCTTCCTGTCCGCCCCGATCTCCTCCAGGTCATCGTCTGAGTAAGAGCTGTGAGAGCTGTAGCTCAGCTCAGAGTTGTGCTGGAGAAAGTCTGAAGAGTGTGACAGGCCCACAGCGCTGAAACCTTCGTCTTCCTCCTCTTCGTCCTCAGCGTCCAGCTCCTCGTCGTCGTCCTGTGTGCTGCAGCGACGAGGGTCCGCTGCTTTGCCCGCTCGTTTGGCCTGCTGACTGCCGTCGGCCTCCAGCTGTGCCGCCTGCTCTTTGGCTTTGCGGCTGCGCTTCCATTTCATGCGCCGGTTCTGGAACCAGATCTTGACCTGAATGGAATTCATTGTGGCGCTTCCGGTTATATTTAGAAAACAACACAACAAAGGTCTGAAATGGCTAAATCTTGTCCTGATAAGGCCTCGTTTTAAAGAAGGCTTTAAAATTTAAGGCCTATTTTTTCACCCATTATTGTTTGGCGTGTTAATAGATTCTTGGTGAAGCTCTCTCACCTGTGTTTCAGTCAGCATTAAAGATGTGGCCACTTCAAACCGCTTTGGTCGAGACAGGTACTTGTTCAGTTTGAACTGGTTTTCCAGCTCCAGCAGCTGCTGACTGGTGAAGGCTGTGCGAGGTCGGCGGCACTTTCCCATCAAACCTGACTGGGGTGGTCCTGAAAAGCGAGCCCAAAGTGAGAACTTTTAAACATGGAGGACAAACTGAATGAGAACAAGAGAGAAAAAACAAAAACAAATGCAAAACAAAAAACAGACAGACTGCGCCCTCGTCCTCGTCCACATCACTAACAATAGCTTTGGTTAGGTTTATTGTTGATGAGAAGGTCCAGAGATATTGCTTTAGTGGGACAATAAAACACCAGGGAGCACCATTAACTTAATGAAAACTCAATAAATGCTTGCAGAAAACTTTATTGACAAAGTCCAGAGCGGATTAAGTGTTTCTTTATAGTTCTCTGTCAGGCAAAGGCAATTTTAATAGAACTGTCCTTTATGACCAAATGAAAGGACTTAAAATAAAAAGCTTACATTATAGTTCAGTTAGCAGTAAAGAGTGATTCAATTATGGTAGAGAATATTTACAGCTTCAGAAGGGCACTGTGTTGGACTTCATTTGATATATCAAGCAGAAAATCAATTACTCTTCAAATGATTTTTTTTTGTTTTCTTATGGTGATGGTTTATGAAGACAAGCACAAATCATTCATCACTTATCTGTTACAGGACATCCACCCAGTTTAGTACTGAGCTTGTGCTATAATAATAATAATAATAATAATAATAATAATAATAATACATTTTTGGTTTGATATTTGTAACAACATTTCAATAATATGTTAAAGTAAAGGAAAAAACACAAATCTGTTGTGTGCGGTCTATCGACTAAAACATTTTGTTATTCCTTCTCATTAAATCAAAAAGTTTTAAATTAAATTAAGTTGTTTTTTTTTTAATTAGTAAGCTTATCAATTTCGTGCTAAATAACATTTCACTGTTTCCATTTATCAAATGCGCTGTGAAAACAAAAAAATTGCCAGGGATGTCCGCGGAAGTGACATAACTGCAATTTGGTCACAGTATTCTCACTTCAATGTACGTAATAATAATAATAATAATAATAATAATAATAATAATAATAATAATAATAATAATAATAATAATACGTGAATAACCCAATAAATAAGGTTATGCTGTTGTGTAATATTTTAAGTGTGGTTGTTTAAAGTTATGTAACGAAATTGTGGTTCGGCTCCACAAATCCACAAAAACTTTGAAATCAAGCATCTTGCACCTACCGTTATAGTCTGCGAGTCGTGGCACCATGATGCCAGCTCGAATCCACTGCTCGAAGGGGAAATGTCCCGCCACGGCCGCGGCCTTTAGCTGTTCAGGATGTGGAGGGGTGAAGGCAGAATACGGAAAGGCTGCATGAGGCGCTCCGAGCGCGCTCAGAGAGCACACGGGGCCCGGGTACATCCCCGCGATCGAGCCCTGCGATAAAGCACTCAGTCCCGGATGCGGGATGGTCAGCAAGCCGGGTTTGGGTATGATTCCTGCAGGTGGCTGGAGCACACCGGGTCCGGATCGGATGGAAGAACCTTCTGGTCTTTTGCACTGCCCGTGCTCGCCATCGGCTCCATCGGCATCCCTGATCCTCCTCCTTTGGGACTCTCCCGCAAGCAGAGCGTCGATTCGAAAGTTTTTGGACTTATCCATTGAGACGGGGCTTCTTTCCTGCTCTTTACAAATTGACTCGGATTAGGACCCAATTAAAAACTCACTTACTTTTCACTTGTTCGCCAATAAACGCTCATCGGATCATCTCTCGAAGTCGGAACAAATGTTAAAGCTTAAAAACCGACTCCTAAGGCGTCTTCTCCAGTCTTATGCTCTGATGTTTATCTAAATGTGTCCGTGTGTGAAAGATCTCGGAGGCGCGGTAATGCGTAAGTGCCAAACGCAGGTGCTGCTTCAGACTTTTGGACGCGTTTGCCTCCTAAACGAGCTCTGATTGGCTGAACCGAGGGCTCGCGGCCCCTCCCGTGCTTTCTAATTAACTAATTACCCGAACATTTAGCCCTCGCGTGTCATTCACACACTTATACACAGAATACTAATTAATAATTGCCCATGAATACACTTAAATTGGTGAGCAAATAAAAATTTCATTTGCTTATAGAAAGATCGATCATTCGCATCAGCAATTTAATTAAAATCAATCCGACAAATCAGGATATGCAAATGAAATCAAAATCACCTTTTGATCCTTTGTTCTCAGAACAAAGTAAAATTATTTATTTAACAAAGTAATTTATTTATTACAATGTCACACTGCTGCTACTACCATCTAATAATGTTGAATTTTCACTGAGGCTGTTGTTATTGTTGTTAATATTTTTTGATGTTGTTGTTCCAGCTATGGTGCGTAAAGGTAATACAACTCTTACGGAATATGTAATATAATTAAGCCAACCGTTTGAAGCCTAAAAAACTAAAAACTATTTTTAAAAAAATAGTAATAACCAAATAAAATCTAATTCAAAATAAAATCGTGAAATGATGTTAGTCAAATGAATTCTTAGCAAATAAATTAGAATGCAAAAAGGCAATCAAATCGAATATAATGTTCTTACTTTGATATTACAGTATATCTGTTGTTTGTAACTATTGTTGTACATTTCATAAAGGATTTGCTTTGGTTGTAGCCTACAGTATGTAGAAAGTGGGTCTGTGATGATGTGCGTGTACAATTGAATTCATTTCGTCTGTAATTAACATGTGAAGACATTTATTACCCTTTAACATAACTACACTATGATAAAAAAAACCAAAACAGATCCGTTAATTAGACAGGCTACGTTTGAAATAGAACTAATATTTTATGAACGTTTTAGTTCATATAATAACAAAAGACTACAGTGCGTATGTAACAGTGTGTATTATCTATTAGGCTACATATAAATACTAAGATTTATCAGTTGGAATCATGGCTTATGGGGAATATTAACATAATATTTACTAAAGCCAATTATTTCCACATCCAAATCTAGCCATCACCCCAGTAACCTAATCCCCTGGTGCAAGCAGAAGGACATCCTGGACAGCATGCCAGTACATTGTGTGGTTTTGTACCATCTCATCTGTGATGAGTCAGTGTCTAGCCAAATAAATAAATAGATAAATACAGATGTACTTCATAGAATAAACAATTTATATACTGTTATCTAATTGTTAGTATTAACTGGTAATTTCTTTTGCCTCATAATATAAATACCTTAATTAAGCAAGAGCCCAATCATAGACAGTTCAGGACCAGCACCGCCTAAGATTTATATAATTGTGATTGTGATTATTTATTTATTTCATTGCTTACACTGCTCCCAAAATCAGGGGATATTACAAAATGTATATGAAGCGATCAAAAGTCAAAGAAAGTTGTTCGATTATGCAAATGAGATGCAAACTCAATTACTGTGATTGAGTAACAGGTGATATATTTATGTAGGTGTACAGAAGCATGGGAGAGTGCCCCCGCATTGTGTTCGGTAGGGTGTACGGTCACCCAGGAGTGACAAAACACCCTGACTGTGATGGGGCATGGACAGGATCAGATTATCCACAGCCGTTCTTGTGGGATTCATATTCATTTTGAAATCTCCCCTCGTTTTTGGGAGCAGTGTATACAGCGACCACCCAGCAGCAGAACTCCAGTGAATGGCAGGGAAAGCTCTTGCAGAAGGTACAAAGCACCAATCCCTTTGCTGTTTATCTAAATACCTGCGGAACAGCATTTCCTTCTCTGGCCTTGATGAGGAGGCATGATGGACAAGCTGACCTTTGCTAACCCTGACTGAGACCAGGTGGGATCAGTTCAGTCATTTCCCACAGGGAGTAGCTCAGTGAGAGGACACGGCCACCCAGCTACCTCACCTGCAAACATGCTCTCGGGGGCAGGTGTTACCCTAATCCACATCAGGTCAAAGTGTGAATGTGGTTCAACACGAGGTTTATGCTTTACTGCTCTTTAACTGTATACATCATTAAGATCTCTGTATAATAATAATGATAATAATAATAATAATCCTCATCATGGCTGGTTTGTTTTTCCACTAATCGCTGTTTAAGGTAAGACTTTATATCCTTATTAGCTGATAAGCTGCAGATCTGTGTCCTGGAGCTCAGCTCAGGGCTTAACTCCTAACTGAAGGCTGCAGGTGCATTACATATTTAATAAAAGTATATAAACGAAGATTAGAAAGAAGAATTTACCTATCCATCAAGTCCTAACAGGATTTAGTTGTTTGTGGTTTGGGGTATGAGGCAATGCCTGCTAAGAAGACCACAAAGCGTTTCTGTAAGGGCCCCTAATAACGCTGTAAATGTAAAAAAAAAATGTACAGGAGGATTCAAATTCGTCTATAAAATCTGATCATGTTTGGATGTGGCACGCGTGCATTTTTAGCAGGTACAAAGGTAAAGCAGCTGCTCTGAAGAAACATAATGAAGAGTAAAAGTAAAAATGTAGATGATTGGTGGGAGGCAATATTCAATAAAGGATATTACAAATGTCATTATGAGCAAGAGAGCAGATTTAAGTACAAATCAGATCTACTCTAATGTGACCCAGACAGTAAAATCCACTCGATCTAAACATATAGCAAATCAGCTTTTAAGCTTTTAAGCTTTTTTTTGTTTTTGTTTTGTTTTTTAAGAAATGTGCCGCACATTCTGGGGAAAACAATACATGGAAAAATAACATGTATTAAGCAGAGCTTTGTGTTAGAACTCTCTTACGGCGGCCACTGATTCCCACAGAGCTAAGAGAGAGAGAAAGAGAAAATATGGCCTCTTCCCAGGCTAGACCTTGGGACCGTAATTAATCTCAGTTCATTAAGAAGATAAAGGTAATTTATTAGACCTATCCCTGTCAGTCATTAACCAGTGCAGTGTTTACGTAAAGCAAGATTAGGTGAATTAAACAGATGGGAGTTTCCATGTAAAGAACAAAAAGGAAGAATGCAATTAAAATGATACTTAATTAAATTGCCAGTTAAAGGCAGATTTAAAAAAGAACTGAGCAATCGCTTAAATCGAAAAATCAGTTTTACAGGCCGGCTCTGGAGCGAGATTTTAAATGGATAGGCTTTTAAATGCAGGTAAAACACAGGCTGCTGGGTTTTAGTGCTTTAGTTTTAAGGTTAAGATTGTGGTTCCCTCTGTAGCACTGAATTATGCAGGAAATTGTCAAAGAAAAGAATTCCCAGCTGCAGTGCCTGGGTACTTCATGTCATTACCAAGACGTTTTAATTACTGTTTATCTGAAAGTTAATTCAGATCCTTTCTCTCCCTTTAAGTGATTCATTTTCCTTCTACATTATAAAGTTAACAAAGGCACCTGAGTGCTTTATGGCGCTGAAATGATCGTTTACAGCTAACGGCTCAACGTCAGGCCCTGAAAACAAGGTGACTGTGTGCAGCTGCTCTGATATCAGAAGCAATAAACAGGTTATCTTACACTCAAAGGCACATAATTACTTTCACCAGGTCATCTGATCTGCTTCCCTGACTGTGTACACACATTAAGGGAAGTGAAGACGAGTCACACATAGAACAAGCATAGTATTGTCCATGGTTTGGTCTGGGAATCTCCTTTAAAATCCTGAACCTCTCGCAGTGTTTCATGCTCTTTCCTGCTTCTCTTATCTTTGCTAATCCCCTGTGTAAATAAAGACTCTTAATAAAGAAACTTTGCTTTTAGTCCCACTACACAAATCTCCTGCATAAGTTTAGGCCAGGTTCCTACTGCTCAGAATGAAGCTCTAGATATTTGTGGGAGAGACATGACTGAACACGCTCAGAAAGACAGATAATGCCAATCAAATTGTGTTTAATAGATTACTGTTTTTATCTGTTAGCAATCATAAAACTAGAACAATCTAGATCTGTTATAGAGCCGTTCAAATAATATATGTTTTTTTTAGGATTATTTGAAACCTAGGAGTGTTTCCCATCACTTTGATCTAGACTCATGTACCTTCTGGTCGAGGGAGAGGAAGCTGGTTTGGGGATCACCCCAGCAACCCCTACGCAGCCCTGTGGAATTATGCCCTCGTGATCCTCACCATGGAACAAACGAGGATAAAAACTGTAATTATTACTTATACAATACAAATATTGAACTATATAATCTACATTAGTTTTGCCATTAATCCTCATGTTAGCTTTGGTATTTAAAATGACCAAATAATATTATCAAGTATTTATGTAAATAAATAATCAGTTATTTTGTTTTAATAACTTGGATAACTTAATAACTTGAACATGATGTGTGCATCAATATTCTATCCCAGTGGTTCACAACCTTTTTTCTTTCTTGGAGCCTCCAACACAAGTATTTAAGAAAAGCTGTGTGCCCCTCAGCCCACACACACACACACACACACACACACACACACACATATGCACGTGCAGACCAAAAAAATAAAGGGATTCACTGCAAATGTATTAATGATGTTTTCCTTTTCTGTTGGTTTCCCCTTCCTCTTTCTTTGCTCATTTTCCTGTTTTCACCCGTCATTTTTGATGGGTAAAAATTTGACTAAAAATCAAACAATATCTTTTAAAAAAGATTTTTTCGATCTTGAACAAGTTCAAACTCAAAGCACCCCAGAGCAAACAAAGCCTTGTGCAACCCTGTGATGTTTTGACACCCAGACACAGGACACCCTTTTAATTCAATAACAAAAGGGAAAAGTACATATCTGAATACCCCAGTAAGTAATGGATGTGTGTGTGTGTGTGTGTGTGTGATGGTGGGGGGTGGGGGGTGGGGGTGTATGTATGCAGCACATAAAAGAAAACCAGAATTGTCTCAGAAGTCATTCAGATTTGTAACATCTCTTGTGGTTTATACGTTATCAACACAGAAATTGCAAAACTTTTGTTGTTGGTCACAGGTAACTGTGACCTGGTGTCGGGAACACAACCGCCGTATCCTAGCAACAGACGGCACTGCACCGACAGCACTGTTGCATCCTTCATAACCAAATTCGGAGAAACCGGAACTGTGAACGACAAGGAACGTAGTGACAGTCTGAAGAACCGCCACCGACCAAGAAACCCCGAACAATGGTTTTAACAGCCTTTGGGCTTTGGGGAAATTCCACAAAGCAGCACGAGGTGTGTCCTGTGACTTTTGACTCACCCTGTACATGGTCTCGGGGTGACCTCAGGCTGTTTTAGCTGTATAAAAGAGAAATAAAACTTGACAAGGAATTGCCAGCAAATGTAAAAACAGGGGGATTAAATTAAAACGTCCCACACTTGTAATTACGCATCCTATCCTATTCATGGAAGTGTTAGTGGCTGAATGATCTAACTACATGCTGCTTAACTACACTTACGCCACAGCTGCAGTCTCAAATCACCTCGTTCCTGAGCTGTTACTAAACACACTCGTTTCAAGGGCTGGACTAAGTGCAAGTACTCATGAGCGTACAAATACATTCAGCTCTCTTTAAGTGACCATCCAGAAGGAAACGAGAGCGTTTGGACAGAATCACTGGCTTTCAGGGTAGCACTATTCATACCCAAATGCAGCACAGTGTCACAGGCTGCCCCCTCCGTGACTGTCTGACCTCTTCACCAGTTCTACAAGGTCCTGTCCAATCTCTATTCACCTCAAAAGTCGGGAGATCGGCATCCACTGGGTTGTGTTTTAGCTGCTGCTAGAATAACCAGCTCCATTCTTCCTGCACTCCCTCTGTTAAGCAGCTCATATCGTCTGCTAATTTTCACACACAACTCGACTCGTACACCCTGCTGTCAGGCCCTCGTGGCCCCGTGATCGACCAGGGAAATTGAAAACTTCCTTCATAATCAGAGGTGGGCGGTGCAGGTTAGCAAGTTCAGCTCGCTCCTCAATGACTTGATTAATGATGGCCAGCGCACAGAGACGGGGAGACAATGGTGGAGGCTGGAGGGGTGTGTTACTGCACAATTACTAACAAATCGCCCTGTCATCTAGTTAACGCCGAGCTAAAAGCTGAACAGACACACGCGCACATGCCGGACCGAAAAGCAGGTCCGTGGTGGATAATTAGCCGCTGAATGCTGTCGCTAGCATCTGTTGCTTCCCAGGTCAGGTGCTTAGACAGGACAATGTGGGTGGTATGGTGGAGCCATAAGAATCCTGAAGGGAATGGGAAGAGGAGAATCAGACGAAGGCGGAACATGAAATCCAAAAATGAATTCAGTTTCAACCTTATTCTCGAACACTTGAAAGGTAAAATCTAAGACTAAACGTCTTTATTAACATCGAAACTTAGCGGAAATCGAATGAAATGGAAATGAAATGGCTGCCTTAACAGTACAGTACTGTGCAAAAGTATTAGGCCACCTTTAGATGAACCAGCCGTGAAATTTTCTCCGTTTCTCTATTTAAATTAATACAATTTATTTAATTCAATTCAATTTTATTTGGCTAGCGCTTTATACAATGGACATTGTCCTAAAGCAGCTTTACATTGATGTATAAACAAATGTCACAAATTGAAATTTGTCCCTATTTGTCCCTAATGAGCAAGCTAATGGCGACAGTGGCGAGGAAAAACCCCCTTAGATTAAGAGGAAGAAACCTTGAGAGGAACCAGACTCAGAAGGGAAACCCATCCTCATTTGGGTAATAAACATTATTAACATTCTTTATAAAACTTTTAAGTGTTTAAGTGGTTAAATCCAAAGACATGCATGTTATACTTGCTGACCCGCGACCCCGTGTGAGTTAAGTGGAAGATAAAGAATGAATTAATAAATGAATTAATTCATTTGATATAGCTCAAGATGTGTGCATGCACATATAACTATTTATGCAGTTATTTTTTTTTATTTTATCCAAATGTGTAATATAACCTAGTTGTTTTATGGAAATGTACTGAACATATTTTTATGATGTTTAAATGTCTTAATGCAGACAGGTTTTCTGAGAGTGTTATTTATAGGGCTCCGTTTACTTCTAATATATCGAACATGTGTTCATATTCTCAAATAAATCTAGAAATAGATTTTAAACGTGTCTTCACAACGGTGTATTTGATCTGAACAGGTTTTTAAATAATGGGACTTTTCCTACTAAGACACGCTTCGTACCATAAAACGTAGCTTTGTGAAAAGTGGGAAGGTAAATGTATTTTCTTTTTCAGCGCGCGTGCGATTCGAGACCCGGGAAAAGTTGCGCATGACCACTGAGCCACGCGCGCGCGGTGTAGAAGGACGAGATTTACATATTTATGTTCCCCCAAGGGTTTAAATGCTCGCTGGGTGAGAGACGGATGAAGTGTGCGTCACGTCCACGACACGGCAAGCCTCTACTTAACCTGAGGAATATCTGGGCGGATTGATTAAGTCCCTGCGCCTTAACTCCTGCATTCCTGCAACAGGTAAGTTTCATTCTTCTGCTCTTCTCCTCTCTTCTCTTCAGCACGCCGTGCGCTCCACGAGACATCAACACGAACCTGGCCATAAAAGCTATAATAAGTTAACAAGAATTAACAAGTAAATATAAATAACAAGTAAAAATCTATAACAACCAGAAAGAACGGACATTTGCAGCTTTCTGTACTTTTTTTTTCCTTTGACGGTGTCCGAATCGCACGAGTTATTCCCGAGCGATTAAAGACATGCGTTCAGAGATACACGGTTTAACTTTACTTTCTACTTTTGCAACCTTACAATAGAAAGTTCCTCCAAGATGGACCGTTTCGCGTTTACTGGCAACTTTAATCCAGATGTTGCGGGTATAGCTTGGTGGAAAGCGTGCTGCGGTTACATGTGCATCACACACGGTTAAATGAACTTAATAACGTCGATCTGAAGTTGGATCGAAATGTATTTCGGATTATTTGTTATTGCTTTTTGCACCGCGTCCCCAATAGCTTGCTGAGATTTTAAAAATGTTTTTTTTTTTATTTTTTTAGGGGAGGGGGGTGCGTATTACAGCCTGTCACCGTGGCGCATATGACATTCGGTTCAACTTGGTTAGAAAGCATTCGTACTACATGTATTCCAGGTTGATTAGCAAAATAACCCGCGTTTGTGTTGGTAAAACGAGTTGCAAAGTGCGCTTAAGGTACTCGATCGTACCCTCGTGGCTTGAAGTGCACTCCAGAGGGTGATCCGCGCTAATTGGGCAGCGCGCTAGGTAGGTGCACGTGGGGTCACGGGCTGGACGGTCGTGGTTCTAAAGCGCTCCGTTTAAATGCGTCTGAAAATAACACAAACGTTTAATCGTGTGCTGTTTTCAAACTGTATCCGTATATAATACTGTTTCTTGAACAGGCTTATTAAAGGTAACACGGTTTTGTGGTTTGAAGGCCAGCAGGACTGTACCACATATACCACACGTTACCACATCAGGTTCCTAAGTTCTTGAACCAAAGCTGGGAAGATGCCTTATGAACATAACAAGTCCTTATCTAGTCAATTTCTCGTTCATATGTTCAATTCCATGCTCGCTTAACTGAGGGTTGTGGGTTACTGGGACCTAGAGCACAGGACGAAAAGGCAGGAACCAACCAGACACAGAGGGTCCTGCTGCAGGGCACGAGTATGCACACCTGGTCACTTTAGAGACAGTTTTAGTTGTCGAACTAGTTGTTTTGCTGAAACAGTAAGACCCTAAGTTAGACTGAGCATCCAGCTTGTGACCTCCAACACCTTGTCTCATTTACTTTCAGTTTATTTGTTGTTGGCTGTTATGCCTCTTCTTAGTGAAATCTTCGTTATCTTATTGCTTTGCCTTGCTTTACTGCAATTAGCAAGTTGGCGGAAAGGAATATGTCTTTGAGATGCATTATTTAGAAACAAACGAGACTTGATTTGAGAACCCGTCGTTCTCTGGGTGAGACCTTACAACAGGTGCAGTAAGGTTACACTTGTCTTTACACCCTTTCTCGTGCTTGCAGACTAGTTAGAAAAGAATTAGACAGATTCTAATCCCCCCCCCAAGCACCAACAACTCAGGTCCCAAATTAAATGCCTAGTTTGCAGAATTTAGTGGTAACAAAAAAAATCAAATATTTTCTTTGAGATAACTTTCCACAGTAAGACCATTTATTATCTTTCCTTTTTCCACAAAACGGTTGGTTTGCTGGTACTACTAAGTTGTACCTGATCTGATGAAGTTACGATGGTGCTTTACAGTAAAGCATATCATCAGGTTTTCCAAAAACAACTGAACATTTTAAACTCTTGCTTTTAAGTCTATACGCACCACAAACTCAGAGAAACCCCCTAGCATTAGGTTTAGTCCCTAATCTCCATTACCCAGACTTCCACCTTTGATGTTGCGCTTCTTTGTGTTCTCACATTCAGTCCCATTCATGTACTCAATCTCCTTCAGGGACCCGCCCTCACTGTGGTCTGCGGAGTGTGTGTGTGTGTGTGTGTGTTTGTGTGTGTGTGTGTCCTGTTGCAAACCCCTTACTAGGACACATGAAGTCTTAAACATCATAACTCAGTACTCTGGAAAGTTTAATGAAATTCTTCTGCTCAAGCTGGTCTTGATACACAAATGATTAGTGTGTGTGAAAGTACGTTGCGCTTATTTGCAGGATACACCTGGTTGCCTTGTGTAGTGTGTTTCAGCTGTGTCTTAAGAGGAAAAGCAGTCTTATTGTACTGTGCCTAGAGGAGCAAGTTGACTTCATTACAATTAACCGCCATTCACGGGGGCTGTCTGTATTGTCCAAAGTGAAACTCTGCTTGGTTTACATTATTTTAAGAAATTAAAATACAATTTTAAAGAATAAGCTTAATCTCATCCTTAAAAAAAATACTGAAAAATGAGAAAAACACAAACTTTAATTGAAGTCAGTTTAGCTTGACAAAACAGTCCCCCATCAAGAATGAATTATTTTTAAATATTTTATATTTAACAAAAACAAAACAAAACCGTGTGCCGCAATTTTTGGCAACCCTGGGTATTCTTAGAAACAAACATTTCATTCTACACATTGATCGAGGAACTTTCGAGCAGGAACGTAGGCAGTATCGGCTGTGCCCCATTTAGCAGAGGCCTGAATGGGGATTGCATCAGTTTTCCTGCATCAGTGAAGCCTATCAGTGTCTGCTAAGGCTCCCACGTGACCCCGATCAGGTTAATTGGGCTTAAAAAGTGTGAAAAAAAAAATGCTGTAAAGTGTTAATGTAGTCGCAAAACACACCAGGGCAGATGCTGACTGAAAGCACTGAAAGCACAACAGCTTTGGTTAGGCATTTTCATACCTTTGTTGCTGAAGTGTTACAGTTTGCTGTAAAACTGCTGTAATTTGACATTTTTATGTAGTCATTTAGCAGACTTTCTTATCCAGAGTGACAGACGCAGATTAGCTCTTCAGCTTTCAGTTGTAGTCATCATAAACTTGTGGCTTGCAACACATCAGAATCTCACTATAGTCCCTAAATCTATTAACTCAAGGAATCATGTTCTGGTATAATGTGTAGTCACGTGGCGCTACTCGTACCTGGTGCCAGCTCTGTATTGTTAGCAGCAGGGCGTCTTTTTGTAACACCAGGTTAACCTAATCATTATTCTTTAGTACGTTTATACTAAAGTCTGTTCTACAGACATTTATTCTGCCAGTTGTTATTCATGTCCGCAATTGAGTCTGTCTGCCGGTTAAAAGGCATGAATAATGTACATTTTAAGTGAGTATCGGAACTGAGGCTGGGCTTGTCTTGGCAAATCATTACCATTAGCATAACTGGAGAGAACAAGCATTGTCTCAGGTCAATGGGCTTGGTGACCTGTGCATACTTGTGTATACCTAGGGATCAGTGGTTTAGGTGCTGCGCTAACATTTCTAATTCATTTTGCTGTTGGTTAAAAGATATTTAGCAGGCGATAGGGGAAAAATGTCATATCACAATATGGTAAGACGTTTTCCTAATACATAATATTTATCACGCTACATGTGACCACAGACCAAAACAATCATCGTTTCAACCGATGATTAAAAACTACTGTTTCAACGTTATCCCGTACGTCATAAAGTGATTTACATTTTCAAAATATTCTGCATTTCGTCCAATTAAACAGGATTAATTACACTTTTAAGAATGAAACACACAGTCGGTTAGTGTTTTTGAAGCACTTAAGGTATTTATTGTGCCCAGAAAAATTGTCGTTTATCACGATAAGAAAATGAATCACCATACAATAATGTATTGTATGCTGATGCTAAATTAGTAAGTTCACTCTACTGAGAGGAGTAATTTTAATATGGATGTAGTAGGGTTGTGCGATGTCGTATCGTTCGCGATAATACCGGTATCATTTTTTATATCAACGATATACAACATCCATATCGTGATATTCCGACATGCTTAAGTAGTACGGAGTATGGCGTACGTCCATTACGTGACTCGTAGGGAGAGCAACAGATATGGCAGAAAGTGGTTCTGGAGGAGTTTTTCCCAAAAAGGGGAGCAACTTCTGTAGTGTGAAGGTGGTTTGGTACAAGAAATCAGATGTGCAACAACCTGCAATTAAATATGTACCAACAAAAGGTGGAAACGCATCTAATCTGTTTCACCACCTCAAGCAGAAGCACACATCTGAGTACAAGGCAAGTCGAAAATGGTATTTCAAAGTATAAAATATATGTTGTTGCAATTGTATGTTGTTGAAATATCTCGTCAAATAATACCGTTATCGCGAAAGTGCCCTAAAATATCGTGATGTGATTTTATGGCCATATTGTTCATCCCAAGGATGTAGGTTATTCTGTTTTAAAGAACACGGTAAAAAACGTACTCCTTTCACGTTTCTATGCACGGGACTTCCTTTATATGGCTGTCTTCATGCTCTCCTTAAAAAATACTATTTAAATACTATACTAGTATACTAAGTGCTTTCCAAGTGCTCTGAGTTAAAGGCTAGGTTTCATTTGTTCATCTGAGGTCCAACCTAAGGCTTCCTTTTCTCTGTCAAAAAAATCCCCTCATTTTGTCTCTTCTCACTGAAATTTTGGTCATTATTACTGTTATTAGTGTTGTATTAAAGTGTGTTTACTTTCTCTACAGTTTAGCAAACAAGAAACCGGAGAAGGAAAGCCGACCCAAAGAGAGATGCCATCCAACAAATACTCCTCTGCCATCATGGCAGAAAGTGACAACATGTCAGCCACGGTAAGAGCTTGTGTCTTGTTTAACCTACCTCATAAGTGTAACAATGTTCTTGTTATTTACGATCGATTCTAATTTGTATCTGCAGCAGCTCAAGTTTTGAAATCTAACCATATGAATGAGACACATACATGTTTTTTGTAATTTTTGTAAGTGTTTATTTGCTTTGTACCTGTGATATTCACACTTGGATGATGTCGTCTCAGATGGGTCTGTTCGAAGTCCAGCGCTGTGCAGAATTCTTGGGCCATTATTAGGAGTTGATGTTTTAGCAATGGTATATAACAGCACCATGATCACCTTGACAGACCAGTCTGTCAGTCGCCTTGTAGTTGTCACTGGTCACACCGCTGCAATGGTGTTTTAGCCGTTATTTATCGATCCCCGCTGGTTAGAGGGGCAGGCTATTGTGACCGAACGACCTAACACACAGAAGGATGCAGGACCTTCTTGCTGTGAGGCACAGTGCTATACACAGAGCCACCGTGCTGCCCGTACATATAACATATTGTTGTACGTATAACATATCGTTGAAAATTGGACCCAAACATTTCAGCCTTGCATCAGTCCCACTTTATAAGCTGCAAGTTGTAATACAGGAAGAACGTTTCTCTGCATTTTCTCCACTGTTTTTGAATATCAGCCTTGTGAGCACAGGTAAAACAACGGTATATCTAATCTAATGATGGTCCAAGACTGTTGAACAGTAGTTCTTCTAGGAACATACCCGATTTCAGTTTTGGAATTGGTGAGGAAACAGGTTTTAATATTAGTTCCACACACAGATGTAGAAATGATGACACACAACCTCTCGTCACGTATCACTTTATTTACTTATGTTTCACTCGACCGACGTCAGGGAACAATAACGTTATGCACCTAAAGTAATGGTTAGAACTAGACTATATTCACACATACATTACACATACATTTACACCCCTAGTACACACACACACACACACACACACACACACACACACGCACAGTTTGACTGCAGACACCCATCCCTAATTTCCGACATCCAGCACCATCCTTGCTGTGCCCAGTGACTACTAATGAATCTGAGCCCTTCTGTCTTCCCATCTATCTCTTTTTATAGTGCAGAAAGAGAACCTTGTGATTTACCATGCAAGGTTTGGCAACCTCCAGACCAGCTGCTAAAAAAGAGACAGTATGTGCGTTCATTTGTGCTGGACTCTAATCCATGGGAATTTTCTGTGTCATTCAGAAAGAAATTGTGTGATGAATTAGCCATGACTTGTGCTTTCCCCTTCATGATCAACGTGCTGTAACCCAACCATGAAATAATGTACACAAAAAAAACAGGCATGGTCGCTAGCTGAACTGCTTTAGGAAATAGCTTTTAGGAATTGACCCAAATGTTGTCAGTCATCAAGAAATATGCAGGGTCCCGTGATGTCACATACAGTCATTAGAAGCCACTAGTTGAAATACTGGCACAGGATAATCTGGAGGGTTATTATTATGATTTATAAAGATATAAATGTATACGTATATCTAATCATTTAGTAGACACATTTAGATGAAAGTGCAAACAAGCAGGACAGAGTTCAATCCAAGGCGTTAAAGAGTTATCAAAAGTGCCTAAAGAATTCACCTGGCCAGAAACAAGTCCATAATAGTTGTCGAAAGTAAGATAAACTAAACATGAGGGTTGCCAAGTGCATGCAGTGATATAACCACTACTCATTAAGCAGTCAGTCAAAATGGGAGGAAGGGTATATGAGTACGGGATGTTACACTCTATGCCTTGGGCATCCTAGATTTTAAGATGCTGGTTTTTGAGATGCTTCATTTTGTATGACTCTAGCTTTGGCACATACATTGAACAACAGGTACTAGTACATAATATTTAGCTGCTTAATAAAATATAGTTTAGATTGCTGACCAGTAGGAAGGAAGCAGAAGTTATCCTTGAGAAACCGCACCTTTTCGCAAATACACTACGCGACAGGTACTTACTTTACATGGAATTCGTTTTGTAAGCTAGTTTGATGCAGTGATAACATGAAAGAAAATGTTACACTGACATTGTTCAGAGATACATTGATCCAAGTGATACATTAGTTATTGATATGTTTGGAAGAACTGAGCATGTGCCCAGCTCTTTGTGCTGTGTTGGCATTTTAAATGAATTGTATCAGGCAGATTAGTACAACACTTGACGTAGAGTCAGAACACAACTTGAAGCGATTAAGTAGCTATCTAAGTCGGTCCGTGCCCTTTGGCTACCAAGAGGTCAGGGTAAACAAGCACAAAGAGGCAAACCACCCTCAGGCTCGGTCAGTAGAGCAGTGGTTTCCACCTTTGAGCCACGATTGTTCGTGTCCTGAGCCACTTGTGGAGTAAAGCACCTCTTCGCGCTGGCAGGTGTGTGTCCGCTTAACTGCCAGGTAGATTCGTGGTAGAATGTCTTATTGCGCATCATTAAACTAAGTGTATCATTAAACCTCTGATGAAAAAGATCTAAATAAATTAAGGTCTATATGTGTGCTCTGTAGAAAAGAGTTAAAGGTGCAGTGTGTGGTGTTAAATGTTTTAGTTTTTTAGTTCACCACCCGTGTGTCCTACACAAGTGAGCCCTGTCTAATGTAGCACTCCAGAGTGCCCTTGGATCTGTATGTGTGTATTGGTGTGAGGTGGTGTGATGTGGTGTGTTGCGGTGTGGTCAGGGGGACGGGGGGACGGGGGGACGGGGGGGACTCGTAGTTAAAAGAAACAGCTACAGACATGCAAGGAATGCTGCGAGCTCCGAGCAGTGTCGTTGGGTTCCAGTTGGTGTCTTTCAGCTCTCTCACTCTCCCTGTAGCTTTCTTTTTTTTTTTTTCTCTGAGGGGCCCGTCTAGTTCCAGAGAAAAACAAGTGAAGGAAGTAATGACCCCCTAAACCCTTTTAACCCCACATGCGTTTTTTTCCTCCCTTTCGAAATCCAATCACACAGCTTTTGGAAACAGCTTAACCATTAGCTATGCACCTGCTCAAGTTTCCAATTCCTTCTAAAATATTCGTAGATTTTTCAAGTCAGTAACAAATCCAGTTGAAGAAGATTGTAAGATATGTTTCCATACCGTAGATCTAGTGAACTGAAAACACTCATATAAATGCCCAAATAAACGTCTAATTTGCAGTTAATCTGGTTGCCATGTTAATTAACATTACTTGGTACTCTGGTTTCCTCCCACATTCCAAAGCCGTGTGTTAGGTTAACTGGTGTTTTCAACGTGCCCTTAATGTGTGAGCGTGTGTATTTGTGTCTGACGATGGATTAGTGCTGTGTCTAGGGCTGTTCCTGCCTTGCAAACCTGACCAGAAAAAGTGGGATAATACTAAATGTGGCATGTTAAAAATATAAATATATGGTCAGCACATTGGCTTTGCATGCTTGCTTCTCATCTTTAGACTCCTGGGTTTGAGTTCCTATGTGAGTGGAGTTTCCATGTTTCCCCATCCCTGTGTGGTCGCTTGCTTGTTGGCTCATAGACTAGAGACTTCTAAATTGGTTGATGTGGTTGGAGCCTCTTTTGTGCAGGTTACTCGTATGTATGCGAGACAGACATTCAGCTACTTATTTGTAACAAGCTGTAAATGCCGCTCTTAAGTCTATGTGCCAGTCCTATTGTAAATAGTACTTTGTCCCTCCACTAACTGTATATTATCTCTCACATATAACTATATAAACTGGGTCACATTCACTCGTTGCATCTCGGTTTCATCTGGCTGATCTCCTGGGTTGTTCATTACACTGTCTGCTTTTTTGTAATTTATCCAATAAAGGTATCAGGTCCATCATACTGTCCTACCTTTCTTTTTTATATATTTATCAACTTGCGCTTTCAGCGATGTCGCTAACATTTACATATCGTTTGCACATTTGTGACAACAGCCTTAACCTAAATACAGTAGCATAAATAGACAATGTTATTAAGGTCTTGACTGGCCAACATCCATTTCAATCAGCGCTAAATGGTGCCTGCCTACATGTAACAGTAACAACTGGAGGTGTGTAGAACTTGCGGGAAGTTTATGCAATTGTATTTTACCTCATATAATTTCAAAAGCGACCATGCCTGGAATTCTTCCGATCTTTCTGGATTCTTCAAGTTCATGACATCCTATATGTGTCTCAGAACAAAGAGTTTTCTTATATCTAATTACAAACACGGATACCTGGCGCTTTAGTGGAACAGATTCTATAGTTTGAAAAGACAAACGATAGAGACTCTGGGGAACGAATACTTCAGGTGAGTTAAATGTTAGTATGATTTAATAGAAATGCTGTAATTTGATTGTAACTGTTATTTTGGCAAATGGGGGATGCACGCTGTTTGATGCTGGTGCCACTAAATGTTGCACATATGGGTTTGTTAGACTAGACTTACTATAAATAAAGTTCAAATAACTCTGGCACTGAGTGTAAAAATATTTTGCCCCCCTCAAAAAAAAAAACTTAATAAGAATTAAATATTTATTTGCATCAAAAACAAGAGATTTATTATCTGTTTCGCTGAGTTTTAGGTTGAGTTTTAGGCCCTCTGACATCATTCGTCTAACACACTGAGAAGATTGTGGCTGTGATTTGTGTGCCTTTTTATGTGTGTGGTTACAGGGTTAACGGGTGCATACTGGGTTGGGGAGGGGGCATGTACCCATACATGACAGAGTAGAGCGGTGGGAGTAAGAAGGACTGGATTTCTTTTTGAGGCTCTTTTTTCTATTAATTGCTCTAATGAGACAATAACCAACTGTACTCTCTCTCTCTCTCTCTCTCTCTCTCTCTCTCTCTCTCTCTCTCTCTCCATCTGCTACTTTCCCCTCCCAACTCCCTTTCCATCTGGTATATTTGTGTGCCTGTGTGCTGTAGTCAGCCAACATGTGGGGTTTTCTGTTTAAATTGCTCTTTTTGCAGTCTATTTTTTCCTATTAGATATGTAAGAATACACATGTTGCAGTGGGGAAAAACATCTATATGTTCAGTTTTATAATACATGAGTATCATTGTAAGTGCTCATTCAAACTCTGAAAATAAATCGACTGCGCCTTTGAATGGCTCCATTGAGAAGTTGAGTCACGTACCGGATATTTGCGTTCATAGTAGGCAAATTAGACGTACATTTCCTAAAAAGATCAGTTCAAAAACAAAAAATAGAGACACTACAGTGCGCACAAATTGCGTTCATTCCAAAGTGCAAAACTCTGCACAAAATAGTAGTGAGCCACACAACACAAATACACTTCTATTTCTAATTGTCATTGAAATTAAAAAATTAATGACACATTTTATTGATGTTCCATACATAGTGTAGATCATTCATAGACTATGTACGAGACATTGTTGGAATGATGTCTGTACATTACACTGTCGGGCTGCGATATTTACAGAAAATTGTAGAAGTATGAAGGATAACAACAGAGTGCTTTATTAGCACCGTAATTACACACAATTAAGTCATTCAGCTTATTCTGTTGCCCAGAGTGACTCATATGTGTTAAAATCCAAGAAATTGTGGGTTGTTTAAAGACCTTTGTAAAAAACCTTCCAGTGGAAGCTTGGCAGTTTTGCATAAACCCATGTCCCGGAAAACTTAACCACTGTGCAACTCTAGTCCCTCATTAATGCACAAATGCTGTTCAAGGAAAGGAGGCATGCAACATGATGAGGACTCGAAGTGACCCATGTGTATGATCAGTTGGTATTTTGCACAGGAAGTCAGCGGCAAAAAAGCAGCAGCGTTCTCTGATTGCCTTGTACAGACTGTGTGTGGTCAGGCTGTTCAGGAGCTCATGTTTGGTGGGAAGGTTAAAGTGAGCAACTCCTTGCTGCCGTAGCATCCACACTGTGCTGCACATGTACTGCTTCTGCCACTGTGCGTGTTCATAAAAACACAGACTGAACAGAATTTTTAGGAATTTTAGGAAAGTCTTGTCCTAAATGATTCCTTAAATATGCTAATTATAGCTTGATTTGTATGTGAACCATAGCAATGGAGGGTAAAATCCACTGCTAGACACTGCTTAATTAAGACAAAACCCATAATGAATGTGGCATTTTAATGGAGTTGTATTTAATGACAGCAGTATAAATTGATGCCTCCCTATTTTTTAATTAGCTTTTTATGGACTGACAAGGGTAAAAAATATGATATTGCTTAAATTAGATTTTTTATATGATATATAATATATATACACTTAGTTATACTTACAGTCCTTATCATGTTGTGTGTATATATATATATATATATATACCCTCGCCATTTCGCGGTTAACCTTTTTACATTAAAAAAAATCACCAAATTTATAAAAAAATGTATTAAAAATATTAATTCTAACAATAAAGGAATGTTATGAATCATAAAATATTAGGATAGCTATTAGGATAAATATTATAAATAGCTGTTGTATCTACTCAATGTGTAGGATATGACGTGCTGTAAGCTCGGTACAGACGGAGCATGTGTGATACGAGAGTGATGTTAAGTAAAGAGAACGTTCCATTACTTGATCATATTTGTAAATATGAATCATATTAAAAATGTAATTTAAGCAATATCACCCTTGTCAGTCCATAATAAGCAAATAAAAAAATACAATATTATATTACACTATATTATATTACATTACATTACATTACATCATATCATATCATATCATATCTATCTGAGACTCCCAGTAATCGGCGTGGATAAAATGTAGTGCATTTTGCTTGGATGTAATAAAATTATAATATAATCAACAATTTGAGTAACATGCCATGTTTATATATACATTTCTTAATTGATTACTGTTTGGTATGTTTCTCCTTTCGCTGTAATGACAGCTGCAGACTGCTGCAATATTTCTGCTCTTCCAGAAAGATGCAAACAAGCAATTTAAAGAGTGGTCGCATTTGGCCCCCACTGTACAGATTATGCATGTATGCAGTGTGCATTTGGGTACAAACAGCCTGCCCTGGCACAGATCTTGCAAGTTACATGCAAGCTGGCAGGATCTGTGTTCCTCTGCAGCACAGCTGTGGCACTGAAGATGTCAATCTGACAGATCATTCCATAAGCATGACAGAAGTCAGTATTTCTCCCACAAACACGTTCACTCAGCTTGTTACTATTGACTTCAAAGACTGTCAAACCAGAATTACATAAGCACAGTCACCAGGATTAGCTTTAATAATTCTATTTCAGATGGATGGCTCTGCCAGTAACAGCGTCTGTGTGTTAAAGTGACCATGTTTTCTAATTTTGCATTCAGACACAGTTAATGTAGCTTACAGAAAACTCTAAAGTGCGCCTATAGAATTGTATACGATCCGTACACTAGTGATTAATTAGTTCATAATTAATTCATTTCCATACTTAAAAAGGGTTATCATGTAATCCAGTTCAGGATCATGTCGAGCCAGAGCTCACAGAGCAAAGACCAACCCTAAGTACACTAGCCACTCACCGGGGCGCTAGAGACACCACTTGACCTGATGCATGTCTTTTGAATTTGGGAGAAATTCAGAGTGCTTTAAGAAAACATGCAAACTCCACACAGATTGAGTCTGGATCGGGAATCTTTGGACCTTTAAGATGACACTACTAATGCCACTGAAATGTCAATATATGGAAATTCAAAATAGATTAGAGAAAATTAAACAATATACAGTTATGTCCCCATGTAGGGGAAACCATAACATTTAAGAGGGTGGTTTGATGGACCTGATACCTAACAAAAGCCAAGATGCATTGATGGGAGTTAGTATTTAGTACTAATATAATAGTATTTATATAACATGGAAGATCAGTCAGATGAAACAGAGACTCATCAAGTGAATGTGAATCAGTTTATAGGCTAGGTTAGGTGAATAGGTATACAGGTGGTGGTGGTGGTGGTGGTGGTGGGAAGAATTAGTACTACTTACTTATGTACAGGAAATCCACTTAACAAACTAATGCCATTTAGAGCTTGGTACAAATAAGGAGCGTAAAGTCATACACACAAAAACGAGTAACTTGCAAAGAATAAACCACAATCCGTTACAGCTTTTATTTCATGTTGGTGCCAGCATTTTAAAGGCTAGAAGGATTTATAATTGCGCAGAGCAGCCGAACTTTAAATGCCTTGATTTTGGAATTTGGCATCCTTCTGTGTTGTAGCCCAGAGGCCTAACTTTTGAACCACCACCGTCATTAGCTGAAGCATTTTCACAGCCCTGATGTAGCACTGAGTGATGTTGCAGTTATTGATAGGATTGGTGTTTGAATTTCAGTTGCTCTTCTTACATATGTGTGTGATATAAAAAAAATCAGAATATTGAATATATGGAATTTTGTTAATAATTAAATGATCCTTTGCCAGTGTATATCTTGGGTCTAAAGTAATCCAAAGTTGATGGAAACCATCTCTCTCAACCGTGTTGTGTCTTTTGCGATGTAAGCGGTAACAGCGTTTATATTGTCTTGCCATCTTTTTGTAGTAAGGGACTTTTTTGCAGAATGATTCAGATAAAGGGAGTTGAGTGTGTTTTTATGCGTATGTTTTGGCTGCTTAAAGCCACTGAGGTTTGTCAAACTCTTCATATACTGCATGGTGGTTAGTTTGCAGATGGTAAAAAATAAATGAACGGCTCCTGATTACTGACAAAGTTTGCAGATGGTCGTCTTTTGACCAACATCTATCTTTTCAAAGCCAAAACACCTCCAGAAACGTTTAGCAATTAAATCTGACGACGTAGACTGCGAGCCTGGTTGTGTTTGTATTTTGTCTCCTGGCCCATCAAAAGCCATAGTAGAACTGTGAAATAATTTATGTTCAGTACAAAGTCAATCAGGTTTACAATTATACTATGCAATTTGACAGTAAAACCAGGAAGCGGCCAAATTACCATCCTAAACTCGTAGTAGAACTGTGGACTTTATGGTCAAACTGTGAAAGTTTACATTAAAACTGTCAAGCAGTTTACATTTTACTATGACAGCATTACTATGACATTTCACAGTACAATTTTTCCTTCCATATTTTTAACTTCAGCCGTCTGTTTATAGGTAGAAAGCGAGCTTGATTTGTGGCTCTGACATGCAGGCTGTTCTACCCGGCTACATGATGCAATGGGTTCATGAACTCTTAAGGCGTGTTTTTCACATCCTTTTTCCCCACGTAGAATGTAGCTGCTAAATAAGTGGGGTTCCTCCAGTAATCAGCTGATGACTTGTATATCTATATTCAATAGTCCATTATGTGTCGCACATGAAACGAGTCGTGGCATTACATATTCAAATTCAAATTTATTTATATAGCGCTTTTTACAATGGAGCATTGTCCCAAAGCAGCTTTACAATCTTATATTATCTTAAAAGGCCAATCCCAAACTGAGCAAACCTAGGGCGACAGTGGAAAGGAAAAACTCCCTGTTGAAGGAGGAAACCTTGGGAGGACCAAGGTTCAAAAAGGGACCCATCCTCCATGGGTGGCCTAGATGTTAATTTAATAATTACTTAAAAGTATATTAAAGTGATAGTAAAATTAAGTAAATAATATAATTTAAATCAATACTAAAATTTAAATTAGTTCTAAAATTCAAACAAAATAACAAAATACATTTTAAAATGAATCTTTAGCGGTAAGTTATTGGAGGCACATCGTCTCCTAATAACTAAATGATGGAAGGAGTTACTGCTCTCTGGATGGACCCGGGCATGGTGGGACTGGGTTCTGTTGATGAAGACCAGTAGAGTGATGCTGAGGTGGCTTAACATCTAAGTGTGTATTACTGGCAATTCAAACTCTTGTCTGTTAGGGTTCCTACCTACGCCCCGGTGTGTTTTACTGCACTCGCCGTTACAGAAGCGATCGGTGGGGCGGTTTATATCCCGTGCGTGATTTATGACCCGATGACGATCACCTGCCGTTTCCGCTACTTAAGTGCGGCTTCTGGCATCGTTCGTTGCCAGGTCGTCACACTTTCGGCGCATCCGACCACATGTATTTACATCGTCTAGGGACAGACTCAGGTTTCCTCCCTTCGGCTTTACTCGGCTCTGCGCCGAGCCTCACTCCAGCCGGCTACTCGCCTGCCAGCTGCGGCTTTTTCCGCGCGATCCTTGCACGTTTGAGCTCGCGCTTCCTTCTAAATGACACGCGCCCTGGCATGACGTTCCTTAGCACGTTGTATAGCTTCACTCCAGCCGGCTGCCCGTTCCGAATGAAACGCGCCCTGACTTGGAATGTTGCCACCTGGCTGCGCTCTCTATTTGAGACGCGCCCCGGCGTGGCTTCTTCGCGCTATTTGCGCGTACGAGCTTACGCTCGCCACCTGGCACTTCGGCGCCTCTCGCGATTCGTTCGCGCCTTCGCTATACACGCGTTCTATGCGATTTGGGAGACGTCCCAAGTCCACGCGTTCCCGTGCTCTCTGCACGTCTGTCCCCTGGCGCGTCTGCGTTTTTTACGATTTAATTCCTGCCCTGGCCAGCTGGAGAGTTGGTGTTGTAATGCATGCGACAGCTGCGCACCTCATCCCCTTTTCAGTTTATTTTATTATTTAGGGCTTTTTCTCCCTTTATATCCTTTTTATAGTTAATATATATGATTTCCTCATTTTTTATTACACGCCGTGGGATTCCGTCTATCCCACATACTTGGGTCCTAACACCCATCTCATAACATTGTCAGCAACTGAACGGCTGTTCTAATTCAGCCTTTTGGTTACATTTTTTCTCTGAACTCTGATCTATGGCTCGACCATAAAAGACCGGTTCCTTTGAGAATTAGACCAATCATGGGTACCATCGCATTTAGTGACTCAAACGTTTAGAGCATGTGCACACTTACATCATGCCAGCACACAAGACTCCCAATGCACCGACATACGCAACCTCTTTAATCTCCTCACACATTTCCAGTCCTCTGTGGAATCGCCTTATTCTGAAGTACTTCAGTTCTTACTGCCTCTTTTTCAAGTCACAACACAGCCAGCATTGACAGCTCTATTAACCTTGTACTTCTGGCAGCCTTAGCTTTAAATGTAGAAAATTAGATGCAGAGGATAATGGGAGTGATGAAAGATATCAAAAAGCTAATCCAGCATCTTGCTTTGTTTTGTACATCACCTTTATTTACTGCACACCTTGCACTGTTTTATTTGTCTTTTTTCCATAACCAATGGGAGACATTCAGAGAATTTTAGATGTAAATGCATGTCAGTTCAGTGTGAATTCTTGCCCTCATACCTGGCTTTTTAGGTTTTTTATGCTGGCCTATTTACAGTCATAGGGCTATTTAGCAACTGCTAGTCATGAGTGAAGGAAACGATATTTCATCATTTATACATAAAACTAAAAGTAACCACCAGGGCAGATCCACGTGTTTTGCACCAATTTACTGTTTGTAATAGCTTAATAATAATTCTTTCCCACAGTCACATAGTAGTTTAGATACTTTGCACGTAGTGTTTAATTTTCAATTCCTGGGTGGAGAGTTCTGGGTTCTTTCTGTGTGGAGTCTGCATGTCCTCTCTGTGTTTGCGTGGGTTTACTCCTTGTACTCTGGTTTCCTCCCACAGTCCAAAGACATGCGTGTTAGGTTAGGCGTGTTAGGTGTCTCTAAATTGTCATTGACTTGCAAACACCCCAGCTGTGTAACTGGAAACAGCTGCACGCCGGTCCCAAACCCGGATAAATGGGGATGGGTGGAGAAAGCAAAGTATTCCACTATCCTGCCGAAATACTTCATGGATCACATCGATTAAAGAAATGTGTGGAGATCGATGATCCATCAAGTGACCGAGAGTCGGTCACGACTGTACGGTTAATCCAATCCATCCATCAATTCTTCAAATCTTCAATTCAATTCAAAATTTAAATTTATTTATGTAGCGTTTTTTACAACGGAGCATTGTCTCAAAGCAGCTTTACAATGTTGTATTAACTTAAAAGGCCAATCCCAACCTAGGGCGACAGTGGAAAGGAAAAACTTCCTGAAAGTACAAGGAAGAAACCTTGGGAGGTCTACGACTCAAAAAGGGACTCATCCTCCCTGGCCTAGATGTTAATTAAGTAAATACTTAAAAGTATATTAAAGTAATAGGAAAATTAAATCAATAATAATATTGAAGTTAGTAATAAAATAATCTTCTAATTCGTATCTTTCAAAAAACATGAAACTCCTACCAAAAATGAAGGAGTTTGGAATGCTGAAATGTTGTTTTCTGACTTTAAAGACGGCAACTTCCCTGTTATCAGGTCTCTCAAGTGTTTGCTTGTACTAGTTTTCTGTCATTCAGACATAGATAAGATACATATATGAGACAGATTTTTATTCTTTATTCTAATTCTGATGATATCGTCAGTTGAAGTTGCTCGGATGGACGTTAGAGGTGCATACCTGTATACCTAGACAAATGTAAACTTAGTCCAGTGAAACCTTGGAATTTAAACTTAATTGGTTCCGGAAGGCTGTTTTAATCAAGTCGGAATCAAATTTCCCTATTAGAAGCAAAATAGATAGGATTTGCTGTGATTGTTTTTACATTTATGTACCTATGTAATTAATGATTATGAACTTGATTAAAGCAACGGAATGTAATACAATAACAACAATCAATAAACACATGAAATAATTAAATTATACAGACATGTATTGAGTGAAAATAAAGAGAAACTAAGAAGAATGCATCCATAGACTTATATGATATACATATACATAATGTAATCATAAAGTAGTGTAACATACATACTGTGTTTACGGTTGCACCTTATTATTCCTTCTTCTTTGGGTTTATGGCGAGTGACATACCATATTGGTGCATTGTCACAACCCACTGGTGACTGGAAGCTTGCACCACGGTGGACAGATTGTTTGATGTCCAAATTATTCTAGTGAATGATATATATATTATAAATATAATATAATATATTAAAAATAAATATAATAATAGGCATTAAGTGTAACCTCACATGAATTTTCACTGTATACGTTTAGCATATTTGGACCTGCCCAGATATGCTAATTTTGAAACCAGATTTTTTTTCTACAGTTGGATGACCAAGAATATCTGCTAATTTTATGGCTTGTGATTAGAAACTATCTACTACTAACGGCCAGACTATCATTACTGGAAATCTATTACATAGTATGTACTTAGTAGTATTTTGAGACATAATTCACTTGTATGTATAGTGGTTAGTAGTTTGTGTTTACCAGCGCTTCCTCATTGCGTTGTAACAACTCGGCGGAAATTTTTTCTGGTGTCGGGAATAAATACAGAGAAATCACATGGAAAATGATCCATCGTATTTGTCTGGCATATGATGGAAAGGTGAACAGACTGCTTGTAAGCCGTAGCCATAATGTCTACCTTTGTACTCATTATCGGTACAGGTCGTTAGTGATGAGTGAAAAAGTGAGTGTGAGTGGAGATCTGTAGGATAGTGGAGTCAATGTTAGGCTATTTAAGCGGGCTGGTCCTGTATACATGCATTCTTTTGTTTTACTTTCAGTATTGTATTAATATGAATGTAGTGCATAACTCATAAGTAATGTAAACCATTCACATATTGGGACAGACAGTGCTTTCATTTCTATCCATATCAAAATAATTGAACCACTACTTTTTGTATTACAGAGAAAATAAACAAATAACAGATTTGACACAAAGGAATTTTGTTTAATAGCTGAAGTATACCAAAAAATGATGTAAATGACTGTAAATGACGGCACATAGACTGCTCAGATGACCACAACCAGCACGCCACACGCTCTTTATCACCATCTTTCTGATTACACACACCCAATACTCATTGCTCCATTCCTTTATATGCACTCCCTTCACAACCTTTCTCTGATAAGTCTCGTGGCTCACTACTCGTTTCTAAGCGCTCCTTACTACTTTGTGCATCGCAGACCTACCGTGTTTTCGACCTCCTTTTCACTACCTAGACTCCACTCTCGTCTCGTCCTTCAGACTATTTTTTATCAGTATCTGGTTTGTGCTTCTTGTGCTTTTGACCTTGTTTCTTGATGCTGTGTTTGCCTGCCGATTTGCTATTAAACGCCTGTATTATATGGTTTCACCATCTTTCAGCTAGCGTTACATATTCTACTTTTTTCCAGATCAGGTATAGGTAAAATATGGGATTACTCAACTTTGCAGGATGAAGACTTGTCATGGAGCATTTTTTTAGGATTTGCTTGTTGACTTGATATGGCCTTTTAAAAAAGCTTTATTATTCTTTGCTCTGTGGCAAATTGCATTATCATTATATATAAAAATTACTTCCTCATCACCAAACCAATTGTTTCTGGTGGAATGCCCTAACTTTCAATATGCTATGTGAAATGACTGTTAAAGTAAAGATTACAATCTTGCCCTGTAAATGAGAGGGGTAATTTGTTCATTTTCTTCAGGCTATAATCTTTATGTTTCACCAGACAAAAGTTCCAGCATCGTCCTTTTGACCGGAGCAAAACTAAACATACGTTATGATTTTATGTCCACAGATCAGCTTGTCACTGTGAGTAACAATGACATTGGTCTGTGATACCTAAGAGGCATGAAAGGTCAGAAATTGTCCACATCTGACTTGGATTGAGACCAATTAGATTATATGAGCAAAGATAAGAAAACAAACTCTAGTGAATACTCAGAGGTGGCCACATTAACTCACAGCAGGAATTGTATTACTGCATCAGTTGTAAGTCGCTGTGAATAAGAACATCTGTAAAATGAATGACTGTAAATATAAATGGTATCCATGATGCTGCCAGGAAGCCATGACATGTTTTACACAAGCACCACGGGAAATTAGGTGTCGCTTTGCCAAATCTGAAGACTCGCTTTCAAATTCCCCATCTTCTCCACCCCTCAGTGTCAGTGTTGTTTTTGCACTTGTGAGCCTACATTCCATTCTCCATTCTCTCTCTATCTTTGCATTTCTGTGCTCTTTCCACCTAGCACAGTAAAACCAGGGTCTTAGTTTTGTATTATTGATTTCAAGATTTCTGTTTTGCACGAATGCCTCATGTATTGACGGGAAAAAGAAGCTAGGTTACATCATTTGCTGCTATTCTGTTTTTAAGTTAAATCTTGTTATTATAACCTGTTATCTCAAATGGAAAAGGCTAGGACAAAATAAAAAGCAGCATGGTTGATGTCATATTTCATTATGGCTAACACACTTATTGATTCCAGTTTTTATCCGTTCCAAGATACGATTCCAAAGTTGGGAGAAAATGTGCCGAATATATACATGTTATACATATATATTTCAACTGTGCTTTATTTATGCAATTAATTTCCTGGATAACAAGAAAGGGGTATGTTAAGCTGTCTGTCCTGGATATGCTAGCTGGCTAAAACGCATAACGTGAACAAAACTGTGCGTGGCTTAATGTGCTAAAAACAGTGACCTCGAAGCAGCTAGAAACTTCCCTCAGTTCAATAGCGACCTTAATTACATTCTACTGCTGAAATGAGGAACATCTGATGCAAAGGGAAAGTAATCATTTTTACATTAAGCTTTTTACATATAATAGGTATAAATGGAAAGAAAAAAAGCCTAACATAAAAAGCATTACTTTCTCTTTGGACCACACATTCACCGTTTCAGCAGTAAAGATTACTTATGACCAGTGGTAATTAAAAGAAATTCGCCTGGGCCATTAAGCATCGTTAAGATTTGTTCATGTTAAGCGTTTTAGACTCTCCCTGCTAATGTTACATGTGAGCTAGGAGACCAGAGTCGGTCGAACACGTTATATTGATGCCTTCGATATTTCGGCATTTTGGAGGTGCAACCTCGTTTACAATAGAACTTTACACTCATATTCCATTTAGCTTTTTTTTAAAGGTACCCAGTTTTTGGTAGTACCAAAAAGTTCAAGTTTTGAACTGGTTCCATATTGGAATTTGGTTTTTATACCCATGACAGAGCCAGGATGCTTTTCTTACCTTCTAATCCCAAACCCAGTCCAACACATTATGCTTTTTATTCCAAAAATATGCATCTCTATATTAGCATCGTGTCCAGACTGGACTGGCCTATCATAAAGCAGATGTCTGGCAACCCTTACCCTGGCATGCATGCTTTTTTCACAGACACTATTATTCACTGACTGTCCAAGCTGCCCTTCATTTATCTAAGTTTACTGTTTTATTTTGTTATAAGTCACATTCTCACTTATAGTCTTATGCAGTCTCACACTGGTTCAAACATGGCGCTGTTGGTTACGTTGCAATCTCAGGTCTGGCGTGCAGTGTCGTGGCGTCCCCCGAGCCACAGGGCCCACGCAGGGTTTGGAGCTGAGTTTGTAGTCACAACATATTATTGTGTTATGTGTGATAAATGTTGCAACATTATACAATGTAATTGGGCTATTAAAATAGAAATATTGACACATGCCCAGTTCTCATTATAGAGTTACAAAAAAGAACATAAAACTGTCAGAAGTGTGTATTGTAAATTCCTATTTCTGAATAATATCCTTAATACATGTCATGTGTTAATAATAAACTCAGATTGGGCATCGTGACAGGTTAGCAGTGCATTGGTTTCGATGCCTCTGGCATGCAAATAAGTGCAATGCAGTCTTAAGTAATTATGGAACTGTTAAGGCCAAAAGCACAGCTACAAACAGTGTGCTCAAATGTACAGTACATAATCCTAAAATTAAGAGAAATTAAATGTGAGGAATAACTGTTATGTAAGAACTGTTACTATGGACTTAGGCAAAGCCTCTGTTTTATATTAGAGAGAGAAACCAGAGCCAGAGATAAGGTGGAAAGTGTGCAGTTTATTTACAAATTACGAGTTGTGTGAGAGTGCTTCGGTGGACCCGGTGCTTGAGTGGCGAGTGACAGTGATCGGAGTGCAGACGTTCAGACGTGCAGAAAGGCACCCTGATAGCGCCATAGCTTTGTTGTTGACAACGTGCTGGCAGATCATCCGGTAGGCAAGCTCCAAAAACACAGCAGCTGACTTTTAAAAAGTGAAGCAACACATGAACAGAAATAAACTAGTCTACGGAAGAGACCACAGAAACAGCATGGCAAGTTGCACTAAACACCGGCATGTACATGCTGAAGAGCCAGTCACGCTCCAATCCGTTTCTTAAGCAGAGCATGCTGATTGCTTCAGATGATCTACAGGTGTGTGAATGAGCCACCGTGATCTATTGGGGGATGCGGGACAAGGCGTGCCTCACGAAGGACCCAACTACCGCCACAGGATATCACCAAAGCTGCCCACGAAAACAAATAAAACACAAAACAAAGCATGCAAACACAACACACCGTGAATAGAAGCTCACGCCCCTAACAAAAACAGTAATACCAAGAACAGTTTGTTCATCATTATCCCTGATTTATCTCTTACTGATTTCGAGTTTAATGCTTCTTTTCACTGTGTTTAGTTCAAAACATTTTATGACTGTTATATTTAACAATCGAAGCCATGTTAACAGAAGTGTATGCACTACGTGCTCTATTTATCTTTGTTAATTAGTTATATGGTGTTATTCAGACTGGAAATCCTGAACATTTCCCTTTAATTAAAGTTAATTCTGTTTTCCCAGAACTAATATGTTTGATTAGGTTGGAAAGGGAATCTTAAGAGTCCACCAACCTGATCCAACCTATTTCTCTATATCCGCCATGGACCTTGTATATTTTCTTTTGGACTCTCATTTCTAGCTCATAACATAGTATTTAAAGGTGTGTAGTTAAAAGACCAAAATATGGTAAAAAAGCTTGATTTTGTGGAGACTTGGGTTATTTGGTGTAGAGTTGGATGTTTGGGTTATTGTCCTGCTTGAGGAATTATTCCTGAACCTGGTGGAGGTTCTTTTCAGAGGCAGTTGCAGTTTTGTTTAGAATACACTGTTGCCTCATGGACCATCTAATCGTGGTAGACTATCAAATCATATATCACAGTGTTCACTGGGGATATTTGCTTCTTTTGTGTATAACCTTCCAACTTCTTAAAGCAATGATTGTTGCCTTGAGCTATATTTTTGTCTCTTTTGGCACATGAAAGACGGTCTAATTTATTACATATAAGAAAAGGCTTGGTTCTGACTGCTGTTTATATAGTTCGTTATGGAGGATGGGACACAGTGAATACAGAATGCTACTATCCTCTGTAAAGGTCTAACTGAGACTCTCATGTAGCACATGAGACACTAAACTACTGGAAGACCTGTCTTCAAGTTTTGCCGGTGCCTCTGGTAGGGTGTACAGGCAACGTTGGCCATGTCTGAAGTAGGGAATATTGGACCAGGGATGCTGCAACAGGAGACTCAACAGCCAATCAAGGCTTAGTCTGTTCCTCCATAAGGATTCACCGTTACAGTAGACGTTTGTCACCGGTTGGTGAAAAAAGTGGGCAGAGGTTATGAGCTGCATTTGGCCACTCACTAACCCTTCTCTGTCTAGTGAGTTATGCATTCAAGAAAGTGTCAAAAACAATGTCAAAAAGACTATGAGATTGGATGTAACAAATGCAAGCAAATGAAAGAGATATTTTTGCATCTCAGAATTTAATCTTATCATGCATGGGGACAGGAACAGAGCCTTGTTGCAGCATTTTAAGAAAACTTGCTATTTACCAGAGATTGAGGGTTTAAATACTGGCTCAGTGTTGAGTAAAAACCTTTAAACCATAATGCTGACAGCCATGCTATGATTGTAATTATAAGTTGTTCTGGATAAGAGTGTCTGTAAAGTAATATGTGGCTTATCCAGGCTATCTTCGGTCATGTAACGGTTTTTACTTCCTCTCACATTCAGGCTCCTGTGAATGGTGACATGACCACAGTGGAGAGTTTGTCAGAGAATGACAGCGGCTTGGAGATGACCAATGAGAACAGCCCGCTGACTGCGGCAGAACCGCCCTCACCTTTTAGCCCCAAACAGAATGGAGGGGCAGCAACACCTGCAGGTAAACTTGGCCATGTCATTATCTCCTTATAAACACATACACGTCAATTGCATTCACTTTAAACAGGTATCATGCATTTATTTGTTACATCATATTCAGTCTTATGGAAAAAATGTTTGACTACCTAACTCAAACTGCTTGTTTTTGATTTATCTAGAAATAGTACTGCGCAAAAGTCATAGGCCTCCTTTAGATTTTTTGTTTTGGCGATGGTATATTGACACATATTACATGCTTTTGTTTAAATGTTTTAATGTATAATGTTAATTATGTTTATTACCCAAATGAGGATGGGTTTCCCGTCTGAGTCTGGTTCCTCTCAAGGTTTCTTCCTCTTAATCTAATGGAGTTGTTCCTGTCCACTGTCGCCATTTGGCTTGTTCATTAGGGACAATAGAATCCAATTTGTGACAATTGTTCATGTATCAATGTAAAGCTGCTTCGTGACAATGCCTACTGTAAAAAGCGCTATAGAAATAAAATTGGATTGAATGAATATTGACCATATATAACATATTATTGACGATTGGAACAAAATTGTTGGATTTGTAACTCCACAATACTCTTTTCCAATCTTTTTGAGCTTTAGCATATCTTAACCTTTTTACCCCTTTCTCTTTCAAAGTGGTTTCTTCTGCTGCTCTGCCAAAAAAGACCATTCCTAATCAAGCTCCTTTAGATTTTATGGTCACCTTAAGATCGAAATTTCCAGATGCTGTTGCTCAAGTGTAAGGGGAGGTCACACGAAATAGCCTTTAGAAGCTAGTTCTAGTTCTATTCTAATAAAGACTGATAAATAATTACAGATTGCATTATATCATACCTAAAACAATGGTTTATATAATATAATGGTGGCCTGAGACTTTTGCACAGTGCTGTGGCTTGCAGCGAACAAATTTGATACACCACACTAAGACATTTTGCCCAATTACCAAAAGGGTAGTTGGTTTGTTTTTAATTTCTCTAGCGTGAAATAATTCCACATGACCAACATTTTAGCTGTTTGTCTGCTGTTGCAGCATGCATTATTCTTTTCAGATTCACTAAACCATATTAATAAACCATATTTATAACCAGTGATATTATTTATATTTATTTATATAGTCCTTTAGGCTTTGTCACACATTTGGAAGCACGAAGCAGTGTCTCACACACTTCTCTCTTTACCTTTTGTGCTCCCATTTTGGTCATTCTACATTAAAACACCATACGTGTCTTACAAGTCTTTGTGTCTGCGTTCATCTCACCTGCATGGCCCTGATATGACATTAGGCTTTAATCTGTGAACATTTATTTTCCTTTTTTTATCCAAAAACTCAAAATATCAGTGCATCCATAAGATACTGCACATTTACCAATTATAAATGTAATATACACGTTGGAAAATGTTGCAATTCAAAGTCAACTCTTTTGTGTAGAAAATCAGCACCTGTTGGTCCGAGATGGTTGACCTTTGCATAATAAATTTTTGACAGATACTAAATGTTCACCCTTTTCCTTGATGCTTTCGAATAAACATATGACAAATCACTGCACAAAAGCTCATGCTGGTGCTTGCCAAAAGAGCCTCTGGGGAAAAAAAAACAAAACATTGAGGTTAAAATCCATAACATTCTTTTCGCTCCAACCTTTCACAGCAGTTCAAAGTGACCAGATTTAAAGACTTTGTCCGACATTTTTTAAGTGGTTTTAGTACATCTTCTGTTTAGAAATTGTACTAAATATTGCATATTATTCCTAGTGTAAACGTACAGTTTGCACACTATGTAAGACAGAACATGCACTTGCTTAGTCCTTACATTGACCAACATAGTAAGACTGTGATGCACTGTATGTTTCCGTATGTACTCACGTTTTGTTTCATTGTCTCTTTCCTTCCTTCTCCTGGAAGATGAGAGTGTGAACAGGAAGAGATCCCGGAAACGCTCTGAATCTGAATACAACAGTGTCTGGGACTCGTGCAGTGAGGTACGAACTAATTACATGTACACCATGCCATTAATAGGTTATATATATATATATATATATATATACACACAGTCGAATCCGGTTAATCGGACCACATCGGGACGCAATTGTTTTGGTCCGAATAACCGGCTGGTCCGATTAAACGAAAATGTTACAAGATGGGAGGTGCTATAATTTATGTAACATTAAATGTTTATTAAACCTTTATTGTGTGATTTACACGTATAG
>JAUZST010006778.1:0-14619 GCA_034779995.1 Parotocinclus haroldoi
ATATATATATATAGTATAACTCATATGCTTGCAGCTGGTATAAAAGGCCACGTTGATTAACAGGAGTGGACTGCCAGAGGCACTGCAGTGGCTCTGAAGGGATGAAGGAACTGCTTCTAGTGTAAAAGAAGCTTGAGTGGAATTTTTTAAAAAGCATGTCAAAGAGTTCATAGATTCTTGACAGACAGTTACAAAGACAAGGCACACACTTAAACTGATAAATGGAAAGTGCAGTTACTTATAGTGAAGCCTTTAATTTCAATATGACTTTCAATATGATTTCAGTATCAAATGACTCAGCGGTTATTACACTGGTCTACATTTGAAAAACTGTTTTATGTTGATCCAAATATTTTTTGCTGATTTTACCCAAATAAAATAATGTTTTATAAATAAAATAAAAAATAGTTATTCCTTATATGATGTTAAAAATATGAAATATGTCATTTTTTCAAAAATAAAAAAATTATTGAAAATAGATTATATTGTTAAATAACAAATAAGAAGTTCTGAAGTAGCGATAACACATAATATATTTGTATCTTGCAAAGCCAAAAGTTGGCAAGTTGGCATTGTCTGACTATGCCAAAAGCACAACAAGCAAGAACAATTTATAAAAACGGCATGTTTGTCCTAGAAGCATTGATATAACCTTCAGGTCACCACATAAAATCCAGCATTGACCATTATATTAAAATTTTTAGGAGAATGGTTTTAATGCATTTATATGTTACTTTGATATTTACAGAGTCAGCCATATAAATGGAAGTTAATATATTACCATTGTGGCGCAGCACACACTTTAAACTTCTCTTAAAAAAGTAATAAATAGCCTCCATTCACACAATTGTAACAGAATCTATCAGAATCATTCTTGCACTGTCTACAAACTATTCGAATGCTGGATGACACATTCCATAAAAACAGATCTTTTTTAATTGCTGCAACTTCTAAGCCAATTCCAGCAGTTATAAAGTTGTTCCGGCGAATGTTTACTTGCTGCCATCTCTTGAGCCGTTTGTGTTTGCCCGGGAACTTCTATGTTCGATTAAATGAATGTGAGTCATGTTGAAAATTGTGTTGTATGGTTTTCAAGCAACCTTACCTTAACCTTACCCCTCTTACCCCAATTTTCTGCAAGTATTCCAGTGATGTTCGCACAGGACTGATATCTAGAGGCACTGGTTAGACTACTCTTCCTTCCTACTCTTCCTTCTGTGTGGTGGTTTGTTATTGCTCTTGCAAACACCTTGTGAAAAAGACGACCATTGGGGGGAAATGGGAAAAGCTATAGCATCACTAAGGATAATGCAGAAGCGGTTGGGCAAAGAGCCTATACCTATCCAGTTAGCCAAATACGCCACTATCTGGGTTTGCAATTTTGTACATGGTTGCACATTCTACCCTACTGAGACCCTGCATCCTCATATGTGTGCATTACGTATCTGCTTCTCTGAAACATAATACTAATTTTTTTTAAAACGTTGACTCTTTGGCCTCATACGGAGACACTGCCCATACCATCTAGTAGTCACATGACATCACACTCAATTGATTGGAAACAAGATGGCAGGAATCCCAGTCAAACGTTTCTACAGTCAGTCCAGACAGAAACATGGGCCATGTAAAAATTATCCTTATATTTTATATTTGAAACTAGTTTATTTATGTACAATAACATCTCTAGCTTCATATGGCATGCGTTGTTGTAAACTTTTAGCAATAATAGAAAGCTACAACATCCGTAAAGATTAAGTACTTGTTTGAGGACATTGGGACTACAGTACATAATTGTTGTGCTTCATTTTAACATTACAGGGAGAGTTTCAATGTCAAAAGCAGAACAATTGCTCAACACAATTGTAGATAATTCTGACATTGAAGATTTATCAGATGGTGAAGATGGTGATCCTGTTGTGGAGGAATATATTCCATGCAATTTATTAGTTTTTGACCTCAGGTCTGTAGAACTACAGCCTGATGATTCATCAGAATCTGATTCAGATGAAGATTATGTACCACCTGATGCACCAGAATCTGATCACCACTTCAGTGAAGATAGCAGTAGTGATAATGACAGTGAATCACACAGACATCTGCATAAATATGGGCATAAATCACAACATATTAAGAATGATGAATATGGCTTGGGTGAGCTAGGATGTGGCAAGCCTAGGGCTGGACCTAGAAATGGGTGTGAACTGATCTGGTAGTCTGCTCCATTTACCCCAGACTTAGTGCAGTTTCAGGGTGCAGATGATAAACCTGATAAGCGAGCAGACTGGCAGCCACTGGATTATGTGGAGCAGTACATGGACACAGAGCATGAAACTCCTTTTTGAATGCACAAATGCCACATCACGTGCTAACAGTGGGAGGTATCTCAACACTTCATGAAATGTATCACTTTTTTGGAGTAGCAACTGTCCTGCGTGCCTTACCCACAAACAAAGATGTTCTGGTCCAATGCACTACAAATCCCTGTGATTAGTAACACAATGACACTTGATCGATTCTTCAAACTGAGGAGCCATCTAAAAGTAGTCATTGATGATGACGTTTCAGAAGAAAAAAGGACAACTGACAAATTCTAGAAAGTGAGACCTTTTATGGATCGAATACTCAATGGCTGCTTCAAGCTCGGCCAGAATGTGTTAGATAGATGAGCAGATGATTCTATTTACTGGAGCCTGTCCATGACAGTATGTGCCACTAAAGCCTAACCCAGCTGGAATGAAGAACTGTGTGCTGGCATCAGCAGATGGTATTGTGCTGGACTTTGAAGTCTATGAAGGTGCAAAGGCACTGGGTGCACAATTTACAACACAGAAGGATTGGGTTTAGGAACCTTGGTCATAGCACGTCTGTCTGACACTCTGTATCCTGTTACGAAAATATATTGTGATTGGTTTTTTACAAGCATAGCAGTTGTGGATCAAATGCTGGACAAACATGTGTACCTCACTGGTACAGTGATGAAGAACCGGGTTGCCAAAGCACTAGAGAAGCTCCCAAGTGACCAATCATTGACAGAGCAAGGAAAAGGTGCATCAGCATCAGTTACTAGGGGAGATGGAAAACTATGTGTAGTTAAGTGGTATGACAACACGCCGGTTGTGATGCTTTCTGTTGTTCATGCTGAACAACCAGAGGACACCTGCCAGCGGTGGTCTAAGAAAGCAAAACAATATGTTACTGTCAGACGACCAAACATTGTTGGTGAATACAATTCCAAGATGGGTGGGGTTGACTTGACAGACAGGATGATGAGCTACTAAAGAATGAGTGTGCAAACCAAGAAATGGACAATTCGGATGATGATGCACTTCACTGATCTTGCTCTTGCTAACAGCTGGCTACTGTATCGCCGAGATAACCAGGAAAATAGTACCCCAAAGAGGAATATCAAGAAGTTAATATCAAGTGTGACGCTCATGTTGCAGGTGCAAAGGAGGAGAATGCATCTTATCCACAAACAAACAAAAGATGTCGGGTCACTCCAGTTCCCCATGTCTCTGTACGTACTATTTCTGCTGGACATCTACCAGAGATGGCCGACCTGAAAAACCCAATGCGTTGCAGAAGGCAAGGCTGCTCTGGAAAGTCTCGCTCGCGGTGTATGGCGTGCAATGTGTTCCTTTGCTTGCCATCTGACTGCAACTGTTTTGCAGCATTTCACTGCTTTCTTTTTTTTAGTGCTGCATCTTCAAGGCAAATGCTTTATTTTTTACTCTGACATTTATTTGTCAGCTACTTACTCATTACTTGACAAAAATATTGGCACTATTATTTAAGGCCTCAAATAAACAGTTTTCATTGTTTATTTATCCTTATTTGTACAGATAATACATAAATAAACAGTTTTGTACTTGGTTAGTCAATTGATTCTTCATTTTCACACAGTAAGAATGACCTATTGTCCTCATATGAGGACATTGTTTTTTTTTTTGCAAAAGCAGCTTCTTGTACAAAAACAAAGTTTTGTTTTTATGCTAGTTAGGTCCTACTAATCCCAAATAGCTAGTTTAAATTAAAATGCACATCAAGCTAAAGTCTGGGTCTCAGGAGGCTAGAGAGACAGTTCATGGGTTCTCCTCTCCTGCCCAAAGATGGCAGTGTGTGCCTGCAGGGGAATTAGAAGAGCAGGTCATGAAAACAGGACCTTTATCCTCCATTAGAGAGTTGTCACTGACAAACTGTAGCTAGTGCAAGAGCAGAATACTAACTTGATGATGTGTTGGGCATGACTGTGAGCTTGGGCATGACTGTGTAGATTATTCTACCTGACACCTGTGTTTGAAAAATACATACGTTTTTCTGAACCCCAGTTCATATATTTCCATGCATAGTTAAGTCACTTGGGATTGTTTACACCTGAAAGGCATGACCTTTTTGTTGCAATTCTTCCATGGAGACCCCTTCTGGCCAGACGTCTCCAGACAGATGGGTCTACCTGAGTCTCAATTGTTTTCTGCCAGTTCTGAGCTGATGGTACTGCTTGACATCTTCCGATATCGAAGAAACAAGCATGATGAGTCTTTCATCTGCTGCACTGCACTGTTTCAGTGGCGGTCCCCTGCGTCTGCAGATGTTGCCTGTCACCTTTTTGTGCTTCTACAACTGAAAAGCACATCTTGAAACCCATTATGCTTTGAAATCTTTGCCTCTGTGAGACTATAACTACAGCTATAACTGATATAACTAACTTGTGTCTTCTTGCTGTGGTTAGGGTTGACGTTGTGTATGACCATTAACTGGCTTCCACGACCTGTTTGGCTATTACCTAGTTTTAGCTATTTAGCTTATATATATATAAAACCCTACACACACACACAGCTTGACTTGACAATTAAGAATCTGCTCACTTACATCATGGTCTCATTCACATTTTCAGAACACAACTCTGTATTGTGTTGTTTGCTTTAATGTTTGCATATTTGACTAGCCTGTTGTTTTAATAAATTGCCTTCCCTCGTAATGTTCTAAAATATTCTAAGGGATGCAATATCTAAATGTGTGTAAACCATTGCTTTATTATCGCTTTTTAACATCGCTATCAGCATCAGTGGCCATTTCAGCACACACAAGGTTATATCTACACACAATGTTACACCTGATTCTTATTTGTTTGCTGCATGTGTCTCCGCCATTCGTACACAGCGTTACGACATATATGCACAAGTCAATGGCAAGTTCAGTGTAATCAATTAACCTAAAATGTATGGACTATGGGAGGAAACCAGAGTAAACCCACACAGACAGGACATGCAGACACCACACAGAAAGGACTCAGGTCACTCCACCCTGGGATTGAACCTCAGACCTCCTTGTTGTGAGGCGGTGGTGCTACCCACCATGCCAACCTGAGCTTAAATATAAATGTTCTTGTAGGTTAATTGATGATGGCAAGGAGAATGCCTTTTGACTATATTTACATATAGCTTTATCAGCATTTATTTTGCTTTGTCTCTGTTCATGTGTCTAATTAATCATTTCCTTTGTTTATTATTCTTTTTTGCCTCTTCCTACTATACTTCTCTGGTGCAGACAAAAACCCAAACAAACCCGGCCTTAAAGAAGAGAATAGGGGCACATGGCTGCTGGTCTCTAGACATCAGGAGTGTGTGTGGCAGTAAATGCAGTGTTCTTCTTTATATGAATTTCTGAGCCTGAGGTGTTCTCTGGGCTAAGAATTAACATCTTTCTTTGGATGGCATTAATAGCCATCATAATCATGTTCTATGGGAAAATGTCTTTCAAATATTCCATCATCTATATGAGTGGTGTTTGCTGTGTAGATCAAATCACTGATAAGCAGGGTTTAGGAATTCCCCTTTTGAAAAAATGAACCTTTTAATATCTGTTTTACGTTCTGTGAAATAGGACATTTACCAAAATGTACGTTGACTAAACACCACCATAGTGGTGTTTTATTTGTCCTTTTAAAATTATCTACCATGAGGCAAGATTCCATCACTAACTGAGATACCACTGATAATGAGTGGTCCCTAATGACACTGCATCCAAGACCTAAACAGTTATTCTAAATGTCATGATAAAAATTGGAGGTGGAAGCATAAAGCTGCTGCAGAGATTATCTGAGACAGAACACCACATGGGGTTCATATACAGAATGTGAAATCAGAGTTGTATATAAGTTATACGTATTATAAATAAATAATACAATCTGCAAACAGTGCAAGTGCAGCATTCAAATAAACAAGGTGATAATAAATATGATACAGATGTTCATCACATCATGACATGAGTGAAGTGTGCTGGGACACATACACATTCAAACGTATCGTTCTGGAGCACCAGTGAAGGTGACACACCAGGGAAATTGCTCACAATGTAGTTTGATTTTAAGAACTTAACCAAAAGGACTAAAACCAGTTATTATGAAAGTTATGGTGTTAAGGTGTGGCTAAAGACTGGAAAATATATTGAGTTTATTGAATTTATCAGCATTCTTTTCTGTGGAAGGTCCCATCAGAATGCTGAAATGCTTATTAAACCCAACACTGAAATAAACCCAAATGCATTAATAGAATGCACAAGTACACCACAGTATAACCCTTCAAAAACCAAAATAAAAACAAAACCAAACAAAATAAATAAATAAAATGTGGCTCATCAGACCTCCAGTGTATGCTGGGAGCCATCCAGGAACACCATTCCCACTTTACTGCTGTCTTGGGGGTTCTGCTTGCACATTTTTCAACTTTATGTGCATAGCCATTTGTACTGGAACCAATCAAAAGTCTAATTTTATATACACCCTCCCTGAAATATGCTACATTAGGCTGAAGGATGTTAACCACTTCTGGGTTGCTATCTACCAGGAATGGCCATATGGGTGTTTCTTCATTGTGGCACAATGTTACATGCTGTACTGATCTAAAGTGGATGGTAAGTATTTTATTAATATAAGTTCTGTTTTACATTTGTTTATATGAAAATCATGTCCTAACACAATCTGTAAGAAACTGACACGTTTACTCATACACATACAATACACAATAATTAATATACAGTCACAAATGTATCATGAATCATTACAGCATAATATATGATCCAATGGCAAGGCACTGCATGGACAAAATTAGTGTATGAATAACTAATGCTGTTAGATCTGAGTCAATGTCTTTGCTGAGTTGGAGATCAATTATTTATGCATTTGCTGCTGAAATATGAATGGGCAAACATGCAATACATATACGGTTCCAGTCACTGTCACTGAAAATTAAATTTCATTCTGTGAGAACCGGTAAAAGAGGTATAGAATGAGGTTTGCATATTAGAGTATGTCTGAATTAAGAGTTAGGGTGTGTACTGAGTGTATTTAGATATTCATTCACTATGTGGTTTTAATAATTAATGATTCACTTCAATTATCTGGTTAGGCATTAAAGATTCATTTTTACAAGTATAAAGCTAAATATGATTTTAATCAGAATTCTACAATAATGATCTTAGGGCACTTTAACATGATAAACATTTTGTGTGTTGGTCCCTGTGAGGCTGATTTCCTCTATGCTGGAAGCATTGTTTACATCATCAACACGTTTACTGTTGGCAGTATTAATATCTAAACCACTAGCAACAAACTTACAAATAGCCGAATTGTGACCAAAGTGTCAATATTTTGTGTGGCCACCTATTTTTCCATCCATTTTCCATCACTGCCTTAACTCTCTTGGGCATAGAGTTCACTAGAGATTCACAGGTTGCCACTGAAATCCTCTTCTGCTCCTCCATGATAACAGCACAGACCTGGTGGATGTTGGAGACCTTGCGCTTCTTCCCCTTCCTCCTTGTGGGCTTCCTTGTGCATCAAGATGCAGAAGAGGCTTCCTTCTGGGGCAATTGCCATGCAGACAATTTTGATACAGTGTGCAGCACTGTGTGACCACATCCAGTGTGGTCCGAGCACTGACATACTGAACCCCATCGCTTTAACCTCTGCAGCTATGCTGGCAGCACTTCTTTCAAACGTCAAATTCTGGATAAGACGCTGTGCATGTGCACTCAAGTTCTTTGGTCAACCACGACGAGGCCTGTTCTGAGTGAATCCTGTCCTGTTAACTGCTGTATCTTGGCCACAGTGCTCAGTTAATTTTATACATGTCTAATGTTGCTACTGCTGTTACATTTTGTTCATATATAAACTAAAGTATATAAGTAATGTCTATATATTTGTACTTGTCTCTGTAGATGTGTTTTTAGATCCCCAGTATATATTAACTTAAAAGTAATCAGAAATTAGGTTAAATTTTCCTAGAAGTAATGAGTAAAGTGATATCATTTCAATTTCAAGTAATCAAGAAATCAATTGTTTACTTTTGAGTAACTACCCCAACACTGGCAAGAGTGAGATAAGGTCCAATAAGGTCAATTCTGAGATTAGACAGAAAATGAACATTTATTTCGAGATTAAGACCAGAATTTAGTACTACAACAGTAAATAATGTAGTTTTTACTTGTGAAATAACTTACTGGTGCACAGGCTACTGGTACTGGCTACAGGCTACAGGCACTGGTACTAGCAGGACAAAATAATCGGTTGTCATTCTACTTTAGGCTTTTACCATTAGGAGTTATCACAGCAGATCATTCTAAACTGCATGTTTCATTTGGCACAGGTTTTATGCCAGATGAGAATTTATCTGAGCTTTGTACTGGCACTAGCTGCACCTTGTGCACTCCTAACACACAAACACCACCTGTCCTCTTTGCAAGACCCATCTCGGATTTGAACCTAGGCCAGATTTCAGGAACTGGCTCTTTCCTCTGAACTACGAACAGCAGAAAATCAGAAATGTACGGTCCTAAATATGGTTTATGAATTAAACAAACAAATGAAAAACAAATAACAAACAAAAAAAAACTGAATGACATACATATTTTGGCCAACTGTCCTGCTCAGTGAGTCAACTCCTTTTGTCGACAAGTATTTTTTAAAAACAATACTATACAATAGTATAAATAAATACATAGTATAAATAAATAGTATAAATAGAACAATATTTGTACATTTTTTAACTAGTGCCAGGAAAGTGGTGCTATGGTTAGCACTCACAGCTCCAGAAACCTGGGTCCATCTGCTGTCTGTATGGAGTTGGCATGTTCTCCCAGTCTGTAGCAGTTTCCTCTACTTATTCTAGTGCCCTCCGGTGAACTGAATAGAACTAGGGAAATATGGACAGTGAGTTGCTGAATGAGTAAGCCAGCTGGACTAGTTATATTCACATCTCTGCCAATGCATTGTAGTTAAAGTCTGAATATTGAATTAAATCTTCATATTTTATAATATATTACCCACAGGTACTTTACAGAAGTGAGGGAACAAATGAAAGGTTTCTGTTTGAAAGTACAGATTTATGGAATTAAGTCATTGAGGCCATCCATAATTTTGAATGATGGACAAACCTATTTATTTCTTTATGAAAATGAGTGTTTGACTCATATAAAATGTATGGTTGATGTCAATGGCATTTGAGAGCCGTTTTCCCAATAGATAATGTCCCCATATTTACCTGGTTAGTGTCTCAGTGCTTGTCTAAAAAGTCGCATTACAGGGACTTGACAGGTGTCACTATTGCAGAGCTAGAGGATGATAATATTGGTGTGACATGTTATTTATAATACTTAAAACAAGTTTTAAACTGAAGTTGTGCAATCAATTTTTTGAATCTATCTTGCTAAGTACCTTGTTTATTCAGGTTTGATCTGAAATGAAAAATAAATAAATACATAAAATAAAGATTACAGCAAGATCTGGATCCAGTGTATAGCCTCATGTTGTACGAATTCTTGCTTCTTAATAGCGTAAATTGATCTAAAGTATGATGCTTTTTTATCTCAAATTTCTATTTGGTCTTGGATCAGAAATTAGAAGAAGTTAGAAGAATAGATGTTTTTATACTTGTATTAAATCCAATTTTCTATTTACCTTTATTTACTAGTTTTAAGACTTAGAGGGTTATGTAAAGAACTACATAATATTGCTTATTTCTAAAGAGCATATTAAATCAAATTTGCCTATTTTACCTTTAATTTAATAGAAATGTTATTGATTGATTGATTGAAGTGTAAAACCCACCATCTCTAGGAAAAAAGTGACATCATACTACTTTACTCTTTACTATCTTTGGAAAAGGTGATATCTTATTTATATTTAATTTGAATAAATGTTAAAACTATAACCCTGAATCAGAAAATGTTAGGACAGCATTTTAGTATAGTCAGTTTCAAAAAGGGAAATGAAACCGATAGTTTAGGATTTAGTGGACCAAGGGGATTTGGCTTTTGGTGCAATCATTGATACCATGGTAACAAGTACTACCTCCTCTTTCGGGATTCTATGAAGTTAGTTGTAGCTTCTCCTGCCTTCCAACCTGTTGAATCTATTTATTGTGCAAAGCGGTGATAAAGCTGTACTTAGCATATGTACCACGCTTCCACGATTTGATCCTTTTTCTTATTTAGGAACTGTCAGAAAATAGGGTAAAGGCTTTGGTAAGGTCTGTGTGCTTTCTGTATATCTCCTTTTTTTAACCCTTAACCTCACTAAATGTGTGTTTTCACATGCTGCAGTCACAAACTTAGGCAAGAAAGGTCAGGGGCAGGTTCAGCCAGTTAATGCCAAAGTTCAAGTTTGTTACGTGTAGTGAGTAGAATCCATACAAAGCAAGTGTAGGAAGCAATCGCAAGTATTTATTTAATTCCAAGCAAACAGAGCAAAAGTAGCAGGCACAGTAAGTAATCTCACTTTTTTATTATTTTATATTTGTTTTTTTTATACTTAACTCTGATGTGTTACTCAAGTACACTTTTTGTCTCTGCACACATGGGAGATATCATGTCTTATTGCATATTGTGAGTAACCTTCATGGTACATGGTAGCTAAATTGCAATGTTGTGAGTTGCACCTACCTTTTGAAAATAATTAGCGTCAGCTTTAATTGCTTGACTTACACCACCAAGGCAGATGCATGTACAGGTGCATATAAATGCACAATTAAAACGGGGCCAGCTAGTATTTATTGCTTGTGTTGTTAGATGTTTAATTCATGAATTGCATGTTCTCCCCTGCTTACAAAATGATTGTAAACTCAGGGCCCAAGCTCTTCCCCTGCACCCTCTCTGCTCCAAGTGACCTTGTGCACTGTGCTATGAAGAACAAAATTGCAATTAAGTTTTTCAGGAAATACAGGTTATGTTTTACCTTTAACGTATTATTATTTTGTACTTAACTATTGTAAGTCGCTTTGGATAAAAGCGTCTGCCAAATGCAATGTAATGTAATGTAATGTAATTTGAAGGGATTCATTACGATAAATCATGAGTTGTGTCAACAGAGCTTTTGTTTCCTCTTCTGATAATAAGGAAACATACTTAATAAATATTAATTTATTGGTACATTATTGTAGAGAAAACTAGTTTGATTATTGTAACAGTGTTGTAATGCTATGTCTTTCAAATGCCAAAAAAACATTAAATCATGCATATTCAAATGACAAAAAACATTAAATTATGCATATTCAAATGACAAAAAACATTAAATTATGCATATTCAAATATGTCTATTTGATCCTACATTGTCCGGCTTATTATAATTTATGGATAAATTTAATACCTTAACCCATTATTTGATCCATGTCAGAAACACAAGACACGGCATTGTCAATGAAAAAATTGTTTTAAACATTCATCTTCAAATGCATTATTTAATATGACTTCACAGGTTATGCTAATCTGTTAGCATCTATTATACATTATACAGCATGGTAGGAAGTAGAACAGTTTTTATAAACTAATGAAACCACAAAAAATCATTAATTGTAAACACAGCACACCACTGTAACTTTATGAAACCTTCAGAACTGCTATAATTCTCAATATAGGCAACATAGTTGCTGAACAAGTTTCTGGAAATAACTCTTTCAGATATTTTGGTCTAGACCGACATGATAGAATCACAGACTTTTTGGTGCACGTCAATGATAAGAACCTCCTATTCCACAACATATCACATCAAATATGCTCTATTAGATTGGGATCTGGTGACTGTGGAGGACACCTGAGTACGGTGAACTTGTCAAATTCAAGAAATCAGATCGAGATGATTTGAACCTTGTAAAATGATGCGTAGAAGACAGGTACATCACAATCCACAATACTCACATTGTTTGTGGTGTTTAAATACTTGGCCTTAAGTTGCCCAAAGTGTGCCCAAAATATTCCCCACGTCATTACATCATCCCCTGCAGCCACTGCTGAACCACTCATACAACTTAAACAAACACTGAAAAGAAATATTTTTGTGTGTTTTTCCCCATGTTGATTTTTTCAAAACATTACTGTTGACACATTGAGGATGAAGATGAAAGCAACACACCTATGGCAATGTAATAAAAATTCCCATTTTTAGACTTTGTATGAAATTAAATAACTGGGTTTTACTTAGGAATATTAGAAGTTCTATAATAGTTTAGATCTATAATAATATTATTATCATGTAAATATAGGTGTTATCCTATAATGCTTAAAAGGATATACACAGCAAGTTTACAATTTGGCCATACTAATCTGTGTAATATGTGGGTACCATGCAAGAAGTACCATGCATCTGTCATGCTGTCAGTCTCCATCACCCTCCAGGTGAAGAAAGAAAAAAGAACAGACCTCAATTCAGCACTGACACATAGTGACATGTAGTGTACGCATAGATCGAGGTTACCCATTAACATTCTCCATCCAACATACAGCATGCTCTATACAGTGGGGAAAATACGTATTTGATACACTGCCGATTTTGCAAGTTTTCCCACCTACAAAGAATGGAGAGGTCTGTAATTTTTATAATAGACACACTTCAACTGTGAGAGACAAATTCTATAAAAATCCATAAAATCACACTGTATGATTTCAAAATGAACTAATTTGCATTATAAATTGTAAAATAAGTATGTGATACAATAGAAAAATAGAACTTAATATTCGGTACAGAATTAAATTACAGACTTCCGACCTTTCTTGACCAAGTTAGCACACATTGCAGCAGTGATTTTGGCCCACTTCCCCTTGCAGATCTTCTGATCTTTCAGGTTTCTGGCCTTTTGAGGGGTGACATTGCATTCAACTCCCTCTAAAGATTTTACATGAGGAAACCACGACCCCAGGCAAAATGGCACTGGAGGAATGGAGACATTGGCTGGAGGATACCATTCAACCATTTATTGTGTGGACTGACCTCAAGAACTTGGCTTATATTCAAGCGGCTTAGAGGCTAGACCCCAGGCAGGCCTGGTGGGTTCTGTTTTTCAGCCACTTTGGGGTCGATCTGGTCAACCTGGTCAAGACTGATGCTCTCTCCCGTCAATTCTTCAACCCAAACCGTCCCAACATGGACAAATCCATCCTCCCCTGATTGCATTAGAGCTGTCACCTGCAGAGATCCACAGAGCTATCAAGCTATGGTCACACATCACCACTGATTTTGTGACAGGGCTTCCACCCTCAAAGGGCATGATGGTTATTTGCATGGTGTTTAACCACTTCTTAAAGGCCATCCACCAAACTCCCCAAAGCCTTCAAAATATCCACCCTTCTTATCGACAACGTGGCTCATCAGCCCCACAGTGCTGCATCTCAAACTCACCCCCCACCTGAAGCACTTTCAGCACTTTTTCACATTCATATTGGACTGTAAATATACTCACTGTATTGCACTATTTCCTGTCTCCTGACTCGTGTGGGTTTACATCCGACACGGTTTAACTCCAAGACGTTTGCCTTGTACTAATCATAACAGAGATATTGCTTGGAGCCCCAGGCCCAAAAATCATACGATGTGGTTATCTGTATTAGAATTTTGATTCTGTAAGAGTTGAAGTACCAACAATAAAAATGACAGACCTCTCCACTTGTTGTAGGTGGGAAAACTGGCAAAACCAGTTTATCAAATTCTTATTTTTCCCACTGTATGTGTTTTATATCAACATATCAAATGGAATATGGAGTGAAAAAGGAAACAATAATTATATATGTCATGTTTTGTTTTAGTGAAAGTGACTGTACCAAATAACAGCTGTATAGACGGGACGCCAAACTGGACATGTAGATTTTTATTTAACAAATGCAATGTATAAACGCACCACAAGACACAACACAGCAATTAACCAACAACACAAATGACTATAAACAGTGTTATTTAAAATACACACTTGGTAATCAGGTGTTATACTTTGCAGGGTACGGGAATAAATAAATGATCAATTTGTTGTGCCAACTCTCAAGGTCTTTCTGGCATTGACATAGTCATAGTCAACATCCCAGCTTCCAAAGCACAACACTTACTTTACTAAAAGCGTCTACCAACATAAACATAAAACAACAACAAAAAAAGATTAAATACAAAAAAGTTTAATCTTTTTATCTGGACACAAGTAATGTCTAAGTGACTTCACTAATCAGTCTCAGCTAATTGTCAAAGTTCCCCAAGCTTACAGTACATACAGTAAATAGTAAATCTGTTTAATGACCAAAAGTGTATATATATATATATATATATGTGTGTGTGTGTGTGTGTGTGTGTGTGTGTGTGTGTTTGTG
>JAUZST010006779.1:0-14618 GCA_034779995.1 Parotocinclus haroldoi
TATTATTATTATTATTATTATTATTATTATTATTATTATTATTAATAATAATAATAATAATAATAATAATAAATAATAATAATGGCAATATTAATAATAAAAAGATAATAATAATAATAACTAAGGATAAGGATAAATAATAGCAATAATAATAATAATAATAACAGAATTTATAGGCAGGTAAACAAAGTTCCTTTTATCTGTCCATTCATCATCCATCTAAAATCCCTCAAACCCTCCAGCGATCAGTCCAGTCGGTTCCTCATCACCCATCGCCCAGGTCGACCCTGAGATGATCAGAATGCAGATTCTTTAGCCTGAGGGTTTTGGTCTGCTCCAGGGCCGAGCCGTACCTGTTACCCGTTACTGGACTTTAGCGCGGGGACTCTGGAGCTGGACCAGGTGCTGAATTTGGAAGGGTGCCACGCTCACAGCTTGTCTCATCTCCACTCGTACCTTTCTTTCATCTGCTTCTCTCGTCTCTCTCGCCTCAGGTTCGAGTGTACAGCCTGGAAACGGGCCAGGCCGAGCTGGGGCTGGGGAACTCGGTGGGAGACTTCACGTGTGTCAACCTGAGAGATGCCCCCACACACCTGCTGGCATGTGGGAACAAAGACAGGCGGTAACACACACACACACACACATAACAAAGCACTGTCCCTCACATGCTTTTCACACTTGCTTTTGTCATCTGTCTGGCAGCCTGAAATCCTCGAGCGACTGTACTAATTCCAGACCTGTTCTCATTTACACATGCAGCAGGTGTTAAGCTTTTATTAGGAATAAAAATATAACAGCACTGTGTTTGTTACAGTTTAAAACAGTTCTAATCTAATGGTGGCCTAAGACTTTTGCACGGCACCATCTGTAAAGTGAATGAACGAAAATGTAAATAGTACCTTTATTTCTGAAAGTAAACCTGAACTTAATGTTTTCCTAAGGAGAGGGCACAGGGGGCACAGAGGGCACAGTGGGGACAGAGGGCACAGGGGGCACAGAGGGAACAGGGGGCACAGAGGGCACAGTGGGGACAGTGGGCACAGGGGACACAGAGGGCACAGTGGGCACAGGGGACACAGAGGGCACAGGGGGCACAGAGGGCACAGGGGGCACAGAGGGAACAGGGGGCACAGAGGGCACAGGGGGCACAGAGGGCACAGAGGGAACAGGGGGCACAGAGGGCACAGTGGGGACAGAGGGCAAGTCCTTTATCCCTGAGTGGGACCTCTAAGCTGGGAGGAAACAAACCCAAACCCAAATCCCTTTATTTTTATAAAGTGAAATGATAATTATATATAAAATAAATATATTATCATTATAAATAAATATCTAACTAATAAATAATGTATATCCATAAATATCCCCTATATATATATATATATATATATTTGCAGTTCTTTATTCAATCAAAGGCGGATCGAATAATAAGCTAATTACAAACCGCATTGTTTTTTTTAATGATCCTGTCCATGCCTGCCTCGTTACCATCCTTTCCTTTTGCCGTCCTTTGAAGATGGCACTCGTTGGAAATGCTTTGAAAGACGTAGGCACTTAACGGGACGGCCGTGCAGAGGAGAAAACTCTTCAGATAAAAGCGTGGCGTTATTACCGACGCCCATCGGCTGAGGATTGGGTTTGGGCGGACAAAGCCCTAAACTGAAACTGTGTGTTCCAGGGGTCCAGCTGTGCCCCTTTTAATGATGTGCGATGGCCAGGCAGAAACTCTTCGGTTTCCTCTCGCAGGGCGATGAAACAAAACGCTTAGTTTAGATGCCAGATCGCAGAGGCTTGGAACGCAGAACCCGAGGACTGTGTGGCCATTAGAGTGGCCAAAGGCCAGGTCCTGATGTGAGGGTCCAACACCCAGTCCAATTAATTTGGGATAGAGAGAGTGAGCGTGAGACCTGCCCACTCTGCCCACTTTATTCTACGTTCGGGGGTGGGGGGTGGGGCGTGTTTTTAACGTTCAGGGCCTGTAGGTGGCGCTGTAATCCTAACACGCTTCATCACCAACGCAGAGAACAGAGTTTGTATCTTACCGGACCCTCACGATGAGAAGCGCCTCCTCCTGACTTCCCTGATTATTCCGAAAATTCCAGTACTTTTCTGATTGGTCCAAAATATCAGCTGGTCTGACTGGCGTACATTTTTCCTGGACAAATCCGATTGGTTGGAAAATCGAGTGTCCTGATGTTCTGCTTCTGATCCGATGGGCCGAAGATATCGTCGGAATTGCTAGCTGAATTTTTTTTCGCCCCGAACTTTCTGATTGGTCGAAAAACTAAAGTGATCTGATATGAGGGGATTTTTTTACCCGTCGATTATGGCTGGCCAGAGGTTTTTTTTTTCCTGATAAATCAGGGAAAGGTGTTTCTGTTCATTGCACGGAGTTTTAAAAATGATTTTTACGAAACTATTTCTCAGGAAACGAACAGCCTTTTTAATTAATCATCCTGCTCTGGCGACTAAAATTGTGAAAAAGTGATAACGAACCGATCCTCTGCAAGATATCATGTTTTTATTTCCACAGTAAGAATGCGTAATGAACTCAGCAGCTTCCTGCAAAGAGTTTTTCTTTTAAATTTGCACTGATCGTTTTCTTTAGGCCCGTTGGCACGGTTACCGCTTTGAAACTGGCATTCCTGATTAATTCAAACTTGTTCCCTGACAGCATAACGAAATGATGAGATTAATGATTGTTGGGAGCGACTCGGTTCAGTCATGACTCTGTAAAGTCGAGGCCGTGCGCCGTCTGCTTTAATCTGATATCCAGAGCATACGAGGGGAAGCTGTTTATCCATGCATGAAAGGGCCGATATCTTTATGTAAGTGGAATGAAGCGTTCTGCTGTCGGGCCGTAATTAGATTTTGGGTGATTAGGACCGAGTCCACATGCAGTCATCTCCTGGCTGCTTTTGGTGCCATTAAGCATCGGTGGCACAGATGGTTTCAGGATCCTCTGGGCATTTCTTGGTCACTTATTATGTTTCCTTTGGCTGCCAGCCAGCGGTTCAGGAATGACAAAGCTGCACCGTGAGGCTTTGGCTATTTTATTCATTTAGTGCTCGGGAAGTTCGGAATAAAAGAAGCTCTGAATGAATTAGTTTATAATGTCATTTGTATCTGCCTTTGTGCTGATCTCAGGGTGAGGGTGTTTGACCTGCGCTCCGGTGCTTCGGTGCTCTCGCTCTATGCCCATCACCTGGGTGTGAGTACGGTGCAGGCCGATGAGTGGAAGATCGTGAGCGGTGGAGGTGAGGGGCTCGTCTGTGTTTGGGAAATGAGGATGGGGGCAAAGCTGTGGGAGATGCACAACAGGTACCAAATAAAAAAGATCCAAAGATCAAACGATTTCTGTATCAACTGATCTGAGAAACACAGTTTCTTTCTCTTTCTCTTTTTGTATCTCTTTCTCTTTTTGTATCTATTTTTCTATCTTTTTGTATCTTTTTCTCTTTTTGTATCTATTTTTGTATCTCTTTCTCTTTTTGTATCTAATTTTGTATCTCTTTCTCTTTTTCTATCTCTTTTTGTATCTATTTTTCTTTTTCTATCTCTTTTTGTATCTATTTCTCTTTTTCTTTCTCTTTTTGTATCTATTTTTCTATCTTTTTGTATCTCTTTCTCTTTTTGTATCTATTTTTGTATCTATTTTTGTATCTCTTTCTCTTTTTCTAGTTCTTTTTGTATCTATTTTTGTATCTCTTTTTACGTGTCTTTGTCCCCTTGTCTCTTTTTATGTGTATCTACGTTTTTGTACCTTTTTCCTTTTCTGTCTCCCTCATTCTTTCTGTGTGTGTGTGTGTGTGTGTGTGTGTGTGTGTGTGTGTTTGCAGGCATCCGGTCCGACACACCCACTTTAGCGCGAGCTCTCTGGTGACAGCGAACATCCCTGATGAGAAGACCCCCCGGGGAGCGTGCATTACTGATGATGACCTCACAGCTCACCGCAGGTATCAGTCAGCCTCATGTCAGGCTGCTCCGAAAGTTGGAGCCCCCCTTTTCGGGTGACACCCGTTACTTACGCCGTTGTCGTTCTCTGTGCAGGCACCGGGGGGCGATCTGCTATTACGACTTCTCGGTGGACTCCTCCGCCCACGACCATGTCCTGCCCATCTGCAGGTCCGACTACGCCGAGACGAGCGGCTACAACTACAACATCGGCCTCGCCGTGCCCTATGATACGCTCGCCGGAGCTCAGGCTTCAGGAGTATGACCCCCACAATGCACCTGGGCACGGGACGGTGGAGCCAGCCGTTCCGTACCGTTAGATTTGGACATAGATTAAGGATTATTTTAGGGTGGATTTGGCCATGACACCCTTTCTAATGAGCGATCTCTGTTATTTCACAGGCTGTCCACAAACTTGTGGCTTGGTTCTGCATTAAAAAACAATACAGTTTCTGGACACCATGACAACCCACCACAGCAGGGACCCGGGTTCGTGTAATGATACCCATCCTTAGGTAAAGGTGGGTAAGATTGGCATAAAAATGTGCTTATTGGCACTCGTGGGGATTTTTTCAGCTGAAACCGGGAGGGGAAAAGGGTCAGAATGTCCATTGAGTTAAAGTTTCGGCTGTGGTGAACAGTACTGAAGTGTAGTGTGACACCTTGTACCTTTTATAAACAGAGCTGAGTCATTCTGTAACCTGGGCGTGGTACCGATAGCGGGGTTAAAAGGAAGTAATTCGGTGCGGTTACGACTCGAGGACCGTGACTAACGGAGGCGTGGAACAGGAACACAAACAAATGACATGACATCACCTAACCACACGTCTGATGCAACTGTTTACATTCTGGACAGTAATTCCATATTTATCATCACTAATCAGAAAGGATAACAACTAATAGCCCGTTAAAGGTTTTATTTAAGGATTAAATCAGGTTAAATCAGCTCTACGGCTCCTGAGATTTTCTCCTCCTCTAAAAACGAACCCGGAATTAAACGGGTCTTGAAATAAACATCTATGAACCCGAATCACTTTTTAGCTGGACCCTGAGCCCCTCTGAGCCCCTCTGAGCCGAGCCGAGCCGAGGCGAACGTTTGTGGTAATGCTAACGTCACTGATCATGATTGTCTTTAGAGAAATGCGGGAGCGCTTCACTTTCGGCAGTCCATCGTGGTCGTGTCCATGTAGAGAAAGCGGATGTGCATCCTCGAGTCGATCTCCACCCCTTTCAGGATCTGTAAGGGGCAACAGTCCGCCTGAAGGGGTCAGCCTACGATCGGGGACGCCACGAACAATTCTAATGTACAGAACGCTTCACCAACCTGCATGAAATGCTCAAAAGTGATTCCTTGGTAGATCTCGTCCGGCGCCTGGACAGGATCGGAAGCAATAATCAGCTCAGGGTGGAAAGGAAGGGGTTTGCTGGCACCAGGTGTCAAAGCTGTAAAAGATACCGTACCATTTCGCCCATCGTAACGCTCGCCACTTCCAGCATAGCGGCGTCCGCGATACTTTTGGCCGTCTCCCCCTCGATGGCCGAGTTAGAGAGCAGCTCCTCGACCAGCTGCAGGATGATCAGGGTTACGTTTAGGGTCACGTTTAAACCGACAGCGGGAGGGAAACCGAGCAGCACTTACGCCTCTGTATTCGTCCAGCGTGATGGTGCCGTCGTCGTCTTTGTCGTGCATGTTGAACAGAACTAAAGGAAGGAAAGCGCTCGTTTATATGCACGTGGCTCAGGGGCCTAATGGAAGATTCCGGAAAGTTTCGGGGCGAATCCCGATCCACGCGACAGGTAAATGGTCAAAATGTTTTGCTGTGTTTACTCTACTCACAGCGTAGTTTCTCTCTCCTGATCTTCTGTCGTTCCTCCTCCGTCAGGCTCTGCTTTAAGGGCCTGAAGTGCGACATGACGGTGAGGAACTCCTCAAAGCCGATCTCCTCCACTGCGCCCACCTCGTTCTGACCGAAATTCCTGTTCGAGCGCCGGGCAGCGCGTTAGAGCAGCGTTTACATTCACAGGACGGTCTTAACGTATGGAATTAAAGGTAAGATCAGATCAAATGAGAGCAAGAACCGTTTGCAGGGGGTGCTACAGCCTGGCTCGGTGGAAACGCTCAGCTGTTACTCTCTATTAAAGGAGTACTTCTTGTTTTTCGAACCTTTTATCGAAGAAGGCGTTGATGATCTGGCTTCGAATGGGGTTGAAGTTCAGATCGCTGATGTTCTCCAGATCCTCTTTTCTGAAATGGAAACGCAAACAGAAGCGAAAACAAAAATAAAACGCCATCGCTGTTAGACCCCAATTACCCACACACACACACACACACACACACACACACACACAGATAAGTACCTCAAGAGTTCCTCATCGTGGGTCAGGATCTTAAATCGCTTGTGTAGGTTTCTGATTTGCTCCTGAGAAACTGGAGGAGACGACATGCATTAGAGAGATTACAGAATCCTGTACGTAAACAGAGCAAATATTCAGGCCTGAGGGAGTTCCTGATCAGTGGTGGACCTGGGTTAGGGTTAGGGCAGATTTGGGTATTTGCTGATCTATGTTCTATTAACGTGTACTCAACAAAAACATAGAATTAGTGCACCTGTCATTTTATTTGTTTTGTTAATTTTTATTTATTTCTCTTTTTTTTTTAATAATATTTTTTAAATATTTCTATTTTTTTTTTGCATTTCTTTTTTTAAAATCTTATTTGTATTTCTTTTTAATTATTTGTATGCATTTATTTATTTTCCATTTTACATGTCATTTGTTTTCGGTTTATAAAAATAGTTTTCCCGGGTGGCAGCAGCCACATTTGGCACTGAGCCTGGTGTGCCCGGCCCCTTTCCTGTCACACACGCTGCGCCAAGAAACCTGCTCTGCGGGCACCGTGCACATGAGGGCATCACAGAGCTCAACCGTACCAGGATATTTTAAAATGATTCAGAACCCTGCACCAATACTGGGCTCTAGCTATTGTAGCCCGTCTGCTTCAAGGTCTGCTTGCACCATTATTAGAACTCCAGGGACTGGAAAGTTTTTTTTTTCCGTACCAGATTGGCAGCCCAGAATCTCCCGGGCCTGGTATTTACTTACGCTGTCTTTAAAGATAAGCAGTGTTTGCTCTGTAATTAACGCCTGCCCACGACGTTATGTCATGACCGAACGCAGACTGTGGGTTAAACCGCACGACCCTCGTGCTAATAACTGCTTTCTGTCACAGTGCATAACATAAGAAGCATTACACAATGTTATCTTAACAAATCACAGACTGAAGTAACGCTCGTACCCGAGGGTGTGATTGGGCCAGCTACGCCAAGCATGACGCAACAGGATTAGGAACGTTTACTGAAGCTTGAGCAGCGTGAATCACGTCTTTACAGTTTATTATCAGTTAATCCCAGACTCGGGATTAATGAGTTACAGGCATGACTCAGTTATGTGTCGATTCTCTGATCACCGGTGGCACAGGGTGGCTGTTTATTACAATCTAATGTTAAGTGAAGCAAGTGTGGAATAGATGTTTCAGAATCTGTTTTGCTTCTCAGGATGAACACCGGAATCGTATAAACTTTCGAAATCGGTAACCTTTCCGAATATATAAATATATATATATAACTATATATATATATATATATATATATATACACTGTTAAGGTCCACATGAAGGTCCAGACCCAACAGAGTGGCTCATGTTCCACCCAACGCACTGTTCGAGTATCGGTGATGCCTTCCAGGTAGGTCGGGGGTCCAGCAGACACAGCATGAGGGAAAGCCGGTCCGTTATGGATCATCATCTGGTGCTGAAACGGTGACCCCTGCACACCCCATGATAGACTGCCAACTGGCATCCAGAACACGGTAATGCCATCACCTTGTATTTTCTTAGATTGGTTGGTTTGTTTTCTATATAACCTCTCTATCTAACATCACATGCCCATAAGGTATACTTTGTCAGTGAAGGTGCTTAAACTCGAACCCCGAACCTTCTGGCCACTTCAGTACCTCACTTAACCCCTAGTTCTGTTCTCTGTGTTTAATATGTTCTAGTTATATTATACTTCTGGTATCAGTGAGCTGATCAAATGTCTTTGCTGCTAAATAACCCGAGAGTTAATGCTGTGATTAGAGAGGCTCTGAACTTTGTTTTATACACATTACTCGAAAACGCGCACGCTAAACAGGAAGTTATGAAGTTTCTACTTACACCCGGTTTTATCCTCCAATTCCTGGATCTCCGGCTCCCCCAGTCCCGAGTAAGAAGAGCCCATGTTACCACGGAGAGAGCAGAAAGCTCGCTGTGAAGGGGCAGGTACGAGTTTCGCGTCTATTTAATAACAGACATATACGGAGATTTACGGTACACTCGAGAGCCCGGTATGAACCAATTACACGGAACTCTACCCTTAATTTGACTTTATGTCCCCATTTTGTGGTTCAGATCTCATTTAAGTCTAATTAATGACCGAATAACCTTCATAAAAGTATTCAGAACCGTGTCAGGACATTGTGCAGTCTATGCTAGCGATTACTGATCACTCTGGTTACAGGTGTCGGCTCTTCAAGTCTCTAAAACTTTGTTTTTGAGTCTTTATAAGACATTCACCAACCTATTAAGTATCCAAAATCATCAACGGAGTTATTTTTGCGATTAATGAGTATGAAGTACGGTAGACAGTGCTTAATTAAAACTCAAATTAGTCGTTTTGGACGTACCGTAAAGCATGTAATATATGCCTGCGTGACTTACGTTCCCATTGCTTATAATAGCACCTGTCAGCTTTGGGACGTTTTAGCAGGTTTAGGACTATGAAATAAAAAATAACAAAGACGTTTTTGGAGAAACATAATTAAAAGTTTGATCTGCTTAAGAGAATTAGCAAATACCTAAAGCAAATTTGCTGGTCCTTTTAACAACCTCATAATGAAGTAAAACCTATAAATAAAGGATAGAAATCAGTTATTGAGGATTTATTGTTAAAGGATAATGTGGTCCCTGGTTCGAGTCCCCGTGCTTCCTTAACGCCAGGTCAGGTGTCACACCCTGGTCACTGTGCCACCACATGCATTTAATTCCAGGGCTAATTATAGGAAATAATTACAGGGCGTGACTGAGCTCCTTCGTTTATTGACATTTGTTTTCTCTACAGCATTGCTTTCTTATTTCTTTTCCACAAGCTCTTATTTACTGGTTTGACTTGTAAACATATTAGAAACGAACACTGTTTCTCCTCCTGTGTAAGTGCATGAACATGAACATGGGGCCTAGGCGACATTAATGTGTACTCATATCAACACAGAGGTTTAAACTCCACTGGGTCAAATCATTCTGATCCAGTATCCAGGATTTCAGAGACCTGCTTTTTGACCCTTTGTTCCCAAAGTTTTGTTTGTGCAGTATATAATTCAGGTTTCATTTTAATTTACTTTCCGTGTTTTTCTTTGGCCAATATATTGATCCATACACTGTACAAAAATGTGGGAGAAACCTCTCTGTAATGAAAAGTTAAATGGCTCTGATGAAGACGGGAAGCTCAATCCTTGTAACGTAATGTTAGTGTGAGCTAATGTTAACGCTGGGCTATGACAAACATGATATACTTTTATGTGTGTGTGTTAAATCTATTTAAATTAGCAGTTCATGGGTTCGTGGCTCTGGCGTGGCTCTCTTGGTGCTCAGGTTCAGCTTCTGATCCTGCAGCAGACCCAGAGTCGATGCTCGAGCGGTACAGCTCCTCTACGCTCCTCTCCGTCTCCCTCATGTCCTCTGGGTAGCGGCTCTGAAGATCCTCGTTAGCTACGTAGTGCGTATCTGTAAACTCGTTAAAGTAGCGCCCTACCTCAGGGTGCCCGATTTCTAACGGGGCAGAGTGAGGCTCCAGGTTCTCTACCACGGGACAAAGAGAGAGTGGACGGTTAGCAGATGAATAAATAAGTACATATATAAATTCAATAGAATTATTACACTACTTTTGAAGATTTAAAAAAATGTAATAAAATTTTTAGTTAGGTTCTAATCAGCCGTTTTGTGACATATATTAAAAATTTTAATAATTAAATGTTTCATATAAAAATATTGTTCTATTACAAGGTGTGTGTGTGTGTGTATATATTGTATATTGTATTATTAATAATAAATGATTCACAAATGGAACTTTTGATATTTAAAAATATAGTACAGACATAAACACGATTCTTTATCATAAATATTTGACATGCATTAATAGTCATTTACACGAAATAATTTCAAGAACGTTAAAACGTATTTATTTGAATAATTAAAGAATGAATGACAATACAAATATAAGATACAATCTTTTTTAAGTTTTCTAAAACTATTTTAAATACATTTGCATACACATTAGACAAATAAAATAATATGAATTTGTTTGAATCCCTTTTTTTTTTTAAATATTACGATTTAGAATTACGATTTTCTTTTACACTTGGGATAATGACTTTCATTTAAGATTAATTTATCAATATAAAATCATAATTAATACTCTGTTTTGATATTTGTAATGTATACACATTGCAGGAACTGCATTAAAAATTTAAATATATATATATATATATATAAAATGTTTTTATTATTGATCATTGTATAATACAATGGACTGGGGTATTTATTTACCCCCCTGTTTAGCCCCTTTTTAGTTTTTCCCGCGCTCACCCTGTGCGGCGTATCTGCAGGTCCCGTCCTGCACCAGGACGTTGTAGAAGGGCTGATTGGCCCCGTTGGTCAGCTGGTGCACTCTCATGGTGTTGATCCACTCCTGGCTCATGGTGCATTTGGGATCCCAGCCGTAAATAACACAGTTATAACCGGACCTGCACAAAAGGAATAGCTAAAAATGTGACGTTTGAAATAGTAAAGCGCCCTCTTGTGGACAGAGGAAATAACACCGATGACAAAAGCGTGTCAGATTTAGTCAAATGGCCAGTCCTAATAACCAGTTGTTTATGTTCTGATTTATGTTGATTCGCTCATTTTTCACACAGACCTCTTGTGTTTCATGATGAGGCCGACGCTGTAATGCACGTCTCTGTGTTCGGGGGCGCTGCGTCTCTTGACGTCTGGCTCTACAGGATGTCTCTTGTGTTGGATATGTTCTAGGGTGTGCTGTACCAGATAACCCACGGCACCGTGCTGAGACGGGTCCAAAGCCTGGATGTGCTGCAGGATGTCCAGCACCTGAGAGACAGACACGGTATCACAAGACCTTTAGTGTAGTTACTTTAGTATTAACAGGAGTATAAATTAGATCTCTGATGGGACGTGCTGTGTTGCCAGGTCTATTCTACAGTCTTTGACCTTCTCGGGCCAGATGCCCAGATGGAAGTAAAGTCGGGCCTGTAGGAGCAGGTACTGCACGTTATCAGGGTCGATGGTGAGGTAGAGGTCCAGAGAGTCCCTCAGCAGCTGGTACGACTTCTCACTGCCTTCCCTGTTCAATAGAAACGGAAATCCCCACAGTTACAGTACAAGCTGGGCATGTTGAACTGAATTGTGACGGCGCTCCCAGTCATGGCGTTACGGCAACTCTTGCGTATCTCTGCTCACCCCCTCTTGCCGATGTTCAGCAGGTTGCCCACCATGCGCAGCAACAGCTCGGTGGTACTGATGGCGCTGTAGTAATCTGCCGCCACCTGCTGGCGGATCAGGAACTCGCACTCTTTAGCCGTCAGCTGTTTTCCTTTGCCGAAGGCGTCGATGTAGATGTAGTCGTAAATGTCGCCGCTCCTGTACGGAAATGTTAACACCGGTCCGTTTCATAGCTCTCAATTCGAAATCAAGCGTACGGTTTTCATCTGGCGTTTTACCCTGACCCGGTCCGGCGCTGGCACCACCGTAACAGGAAGTGATTGGGGAAGTTGACGGGCTCCAGGACGACCCCGAGCTTCCGGGCCAGCGTCATGTAGAGCACCGAGAGACTGATGGGGATCCCCGTCCTCCTGAGCAGCACCTAAAGCAAATCAGGAGGTGGCAGAGGAATAAGACGCGGCGTGTAAGCGGGGCGGCGGCCGGTGGGCGGGGCCGGTCACGTTTCGGTTTGTACCTGGTGGATGTAGGAGTTCATGGGGTTGTAATAATCCGATTCGTTTCCTCTGAACTGCAGCTGCTCGTACAGAACCGCATTCAGAGCCGAGAGGACCTGCTGCTGGAGCTCAAAGTCTTCCAAAACGACACAGCCACCTGCAACACCATAAACACACACTAACGCACACTGACACACACACACACACTCCCCACCTGTGCAGGCCGAGTCGTACCTGGAGCTGATCTCAAGCTCGGATGAGACACGTTCTTCACCCGGAGATACTTCTTCACCTTTTCAGTAATCTCATCCAGCTGGAGCGTTATGCCCTCGAGGGCGACGTCTGCCAAAGGGTTACAGTATTCATCCACCAAAACGGCACCTGTACCGAAAACCATAAGTATTAGGACACCTGTTATACTCTCACACACACCAATAACCCTGAGTAAGTCTTTACCACAATAACACTTTCCTTTCTTTTTATTTCTAGTCTTCTTTTAATCTTTTCCTTCGTTCTTACTGCCATGTTTACTTTCTGTACGTTTAATCCTGAGGATTTTTACCTGTACGGAAGCAGCTATGAGTATTTAATGAGCACAATAAAAATGGTCCGTGCCTAGATCTAGTTAGTAAAAATCTTCCTACGGTTGATTTATTAATGATTAACTAATTAACAATACATTTTAGCCACACATTTAGTGTTCATTAAAAACTCGCTGCTCATATTTATGAAACATTCAAGCTAGTAACTTAATAAAAGGGAATATTTTATTAAGCAATTTTTTTCCCCTCTTCTCTTGTTTTTACCGGAATGTTTTTAATTCTTGTTAGTAATTTATGGGTATTTTAATATCAGTTTGTATTAATATATCCCCTTTTCTGCTGTTGCTGCTATTATTTGTTGGTTTTATTTTTGACGATCCTTTTCCCTCTCTTGTTCTTATTTCGTTTTTTTCTTTAGAGGTAAAGAATAAAAATAAAATCAAGGTTTTTCTTGATCAAGAAACAAAATGAGCACGATTAACATGATAAAGAATATTCTTTGTGCAAAATATTTAACAATATTCATAAAAAACTCGTATGATGCTTGGAATTATTTAACAGGCATGTTTAATTAAACACTAATAACTCATAGTCTTGTGTAAATGTTTTTAAAAAATCGTTTCCTAAAATGAAAACATAAATAGTATTTTTTATTTTTTTTTACCAGAATTCTACTTTAATTATTATATTATATTATTATATTTACATTATTAACGCTACTTTAGTTTGTAATTATTATTATATTATATTATTATATAATTATTAACGCTACTTTAATTATTATTATATAATTATTAACGCTACTTATTATATTATATTTATTATTCACCTATTCCCATTTTTTGCTATTGCTTTTATTTGCTGATTTTTTCTCGTCTTCCTCCGATTTAACGTTTTATTTTGAAGCATTATGAACTGCGTTTTAATGAAGGAAAGGTTTTCTAAAAGTAAAGATTATTATTATTATTATTATTATTATTAATAAATAATTCTGTAATGTGAATGTGAAATAAACACATGCAGAAATCGTTGTATGATTGTAGGATGTTTATCACGTGTTTGATGTTCCTCAAGGTTTTACCTTCCAGGGCAGACTGCTCCTGAGGAGGCTGCTCCAAAAAGACTTTCAGGTTCCTCAGGATGTTCTGCTGACGCAGGAAGTACAGGATTTTCTTTGCATAGTATTTCAGCGTCAGGCTTTTCCTGAATCAGACACACAGACGACTCATTCACTCAGGGACACTTTAAAGACGCCGGTTAACCTTTGTTCATGTGCGAGGTGTTGCGTACAAACTGACCGTCGGTCCGAGCCGAGGATGGACAGCAGCTCGTCTTCGCAGAAGTGTTCAGGAGCGCCGAGGGACTCGATCTCTGTAAAACTGTCCCCCAAAACCTGACCGACGCAGGGCTGAGGGAGACACGGCGACTCAGATGAGTCACGCCTAAACAGCGAACCTTAAAAAATAAAAAGATCAAAGCTCCTTACGACTTCTGCGAAGAACCTCTTGGAGATGGACTCGACGGTTCTTTGGATCTGCAAACAGACGGCGAGTCTCGACCTGAACTCCTGCCTCCAGTCGTACGGTTTGTTCTGACGGTAAAACTTCTGGAGCCTCGGCCACCTGAAACACAGGGTAGAAGAGCAAAGTTCATTATCAGGTTATAACAGTCCGAGCTCGTGGTGGACGTGAGGAGTAAGAAAACCTGAGGTACTTTAACATCTCCTCTGTGTGGGTGTGTGTGTGTGGGTGTGTGTAGCGGACCTGAGTCGGTACTGCTGAGCCCACACCTTCCCCCGGCTGTCACACACTTGGTGCAGGCGTTTGCAGCAGCAGGACACGCTGGAGATATCGCGGTGGTTGAGCTGAGGGAAGCAGAGGATAAACTCCAGCAGCTCGCTCGGTAAATCCGTCAGTTTCTTACTGTATCGCCCCGTTACAGAGCCATCAAGGTCCGGTTCTGCCTCGTCGTTACTCGACGTCGCCATCTTTTCTGTTTACGCCGATGACCTCACCTTCCAGGCCCCGCCTTAATGTGTAACACCACGCCCAGTTCTGGTGCAAGGGGCGGGGCTTGGTG
>JAUZST010006780.1:0-14617 GCA_034779995.1 Parotocinclus haroldoi
GTACAGATTGCTAATAATGACAAAGACAATGCAAAAAATGAGAAAGCAAACTGTTGTTTAGTGATTATTCGCCATCTGTTTTTTAGTAAGCCTCCGGTTGCCTGCATGGAGAGTAAAATAAGCTCATTGCCACTGGGAAAAATGCAACACATGCTGGAATGGATGCAGCCAAGCTAATCACGCTCACCCACATGCATACACACACTTAAGCATACACATGGGAATAGGGGAAGAGTCCGTCACTAGAGTTAATTGATCTTGAAACTACTTCGGCAGTGCCTGCGAGTATATTGAGAGCTTTAAGGTGAAATGAAAAGCTAAACGTTAACCAAACAGAAGTCAGACAAACTCCATCTCGTGTTTTACAACTCCACAATGTGAATAAGACCCCTAACACCCTAAAATATTTCTTTTTGCCTCCGCAGTACTCTCAAGACATTCAATGAGACTTTATTCACAAGCCGGCAGGCAGAAAAAGGAGATTATGCTTGTTCCTCTGAGGACTCTCGTCCTGCCAACCGCCTCCACTATCTCGTTCTCTGCCTCACTTGCTCTCCTGCCCAAGCCAGCCACTGATTCGCCTGTCAGAAATATTTCCCTATGTCTCAATTTGCAAATGAGAGCATCCCTCGCTCACAAATGGGCATATTGCCTAGGCAGATGTAGGCTAATCTTTTTCAGTCAATCTTGTGCTTGTTTATACAGATACAGAGAATATTTAGCCCACCATACTGTGCTGGATGCATACATAAGTGGATTGCTATCACCATTATCATTGTTGGAGATAAGACTAAAAAGCATATTTGCAGTCTTCCAGCCTCAGCTGTTTGACACCAATCAGGTTTGACATTAAGACTTTTTTACAAATTTCTGAGTATAAGCTTCCTGTTAAAGCTAATGGCTTTGTATTCACCATGATCATGCAGTTTTGCTACTTAGGGAAAATAATATATATGTGCATATATACATTTCAAAATGAAATATCCCATAATAAAATATCCCCTAATAATCACATAGCGCAGCCTATTTCAAACTTGCTTTATATAGTGTTTTGGAGCACAGATTTAAATCACTAAATCTCCCAGCGCTCATCACACCCGCTACTTCCTGCTCTCTTCAAATATTTTACATTAAAGTGTAAAAGTTCTCAAACCTAAACCTGAAAACTGATACTAAGTGAGAGGAATTCCTTCTGGTGAGCCCCAGTGTTAGAACAGGATGAAAACTATTGGTGTTATGTTCAACCAAAGTAAGGCTCTGAGCAGGGCTGAATAGCTTAGCACAAAACATTTTAAATTGCCCTGACAAAAGATTTGACATAAAGATAATACTTGTCGCACACATGAACACACACACACACCATTATGCATATCCATTTTATCCATTTAATAATAGAAGGTTAAGTCTCATATCTTTTAATTGAGATTCCTAAGAAAGAAACGCTTTTGAGCTGCAGACCCCTTCCCATGGTGCAGCTCTTTTCTGATGGACTTAAACAGGTTATGTTGTTCCTGACCTATTAAAATTGACTGTGGACAGAAAATGGGTCACATTTTCAAAAATATATTTCACTAAACACTAACTGTTTTTCTTGATTTAGATCTCTTGATTTTTTGGCATTGTGCTAGAAAAAATAAATCCCCATCATTCTGTAGTCAACATATAATTTTAAAAATATATAATAATAAAAGTATAAACAGAATTAAGGAACTTTGTGCAAATGTATTGTTATGGAATGACTAAAATATTAAATTTATAGTATTAAAAGGTATTAAGAACCTTTACATAGTAATTAATGAAAGCACCTTTGACACTGATTACATAGGTGGCTTGATAAATAGAACCATACCAGGGAGTATAAGAACAATAACGCCAAATTTAAACACCATTAGCTCCCTTATTTAGGATAACATTTGTCTCATACAAACCTTTCCTTACCAGGGTCAGCATGTGACTGCATAAGTGTAGCACATAAACAGCACTTGCTTGTTTTTTCGTTCTCACGCACGGGTTGTTTACACTGCGAGACATGTGTTAAGCACACAGGCTAACATGGAATGGATTTAAAAAAGAAAGGCAGAATCAGATAACTCGGAGCCATAAACCTTATCCAGTGGTAGTTCAGCAGTGAGTGCAGCACAGGTCAGCGTCAGCAGCAAGATAAAGAAAAGACAATATGAAGAATGCTACTTATCATACGGTTTCATCTTCACCAGTGGTTCTTAAAAGCTAAAAGGCACCTGACAACGCACCACCCATCACTAGTTTGAAAAGTCAACATAGCCAACAAGAGCATAATAAAGTGTGCAAAAGTGTCAGAAAAAACCCTGGAGGCTAGCTATCTAGTGGCCGAGATTATAACTAACACTAAAAAGACGCACACGATTGCAGAGACAGAGTCAATTTGCCAGCATGCACATTAATTGTTGACAAAATGCTAGGCTTATAAGCAGCAAAAGAGGTTCCACTGGTGAATCCTTGATATCTCTGCATGTGTTAGAGACGTGGTTTTTGGAAAAAAAACAATCCTTACAAATTGTTGAATCAATGGATATCAGCGGGTATGCTTAGCAAATGTTTGATTTGTGGATAGAGAAACATTTTTATTTTGCAAATCAATGCCTGCCAAAACAAGATGCTGAAGAATAGATTTATTATGTGACGAGTGATTATCTTGAACAGTTAGGATTAAGTTGTAAACTGTATCAGTCTCTTTACAAATAACTCTAATGTGCGATGCACTCAGTGCTTCCTTCATAGACAGGGACTAGCAAATATGATCCCTAAATAACTTTCAGATATACTGGGCAGAGCAGTGGACACTGTACATTTCATCAAAGTGTGACCATTAAAGACTGGCCTATTTTTAATTCTATGTGAGGAAAGGGGAGCAGAGCACCACAGCTTGTAGCTACACACTGGCTTTCACTGGGAAAGCTGGGTTTTGGGCTGGATGTACGAGCTGAAAAAAGAGCTCAGAACGTTCCTGGTGGGAAAGCATTCTCCATATTCAGAGTTTATCACTGATGCACGGTGGTGCTCGGAATTTGCATACTTGACATTTTTAGGCATGTCAAGAAACTGAACACTAGAATGCAAGGCTAGGAAGAAAGTCTTCTCGCCTGGTCTGACAAATTGCGTGGCTTCAGATCTAAGTTCACACTCTTCCGCTCATTTGTGAAGCAGGGCACGTTTGAGATATTTTCCCTGTACAGTGAATGTCCAGACAGCGGCACATTTCCAACCTTATCTCACAGCATCTGAAAATACTCCATGAGAGATTTACGGTGTACTTTTTAGTTCAGTCTTTTGAGGTGTTTGACTGGGTCTGAGACCCATGGAGCACATGTGCAGCAGAAAGCTCAAAATGCTTGCTAGTGCTGACACAGGAGCACCTGGCAGAGATCAGGGAAGATCACACTTTAAAAATACAATTTCAAGACATGGATGTGGACAGGTCTTGGGTATTTTTGGAGACAGAGTATCCAATCATTTCAAATTGTACCACTGCAGTTCTGCTACCCTTCTCTACACCATATTTGTGCAAACTGAGCTTTTCAAGACTAACTTATCTCATAAACAAGTACATTGAATGGCTGAAGAGTGCAGTCCAGGAGCTCTGTGTCTGCCTCTCATTCACTCCTTCTGGGATAGGGTGGTTTTGTGTATCGTCCCAAGCTCAAATTTCTCACTAACTGTAAAGGCATGTTTAAACCCTCTCTGAATTAATAATCATTTATTGTGTATTTATTATGTGTGTGTGTGTCTGTGTGTGTAGGGGGGTGTCTGATGGCTATAATGTATGTCTTTAGAACATTGTAAACTGATGTGCCTTCATATTTTGCATATCTTGAGTGCCACAACTGAAAAATATAGCCTCTTCTCCAAGTCACAATTGGTCCTGGGTCAACCTAAGGCGAACACTGTTACACTAAGTGCCTACGGGCCGCCGCTCTGACTCCGGTTGCCCTCAAGAGTCCCAGTCTGGTTTCCCTGACCCCACTAGATCTGTCCAATGTTCCTCATACATATCTCGACCCAGGAGAGGTGTTTAGCAAAGACAGGGCCTTGTATCCAAAATCCAAAACCCACAGCCAAAAAACATATGTCTTAGGTTAACTAATTATGCAAAATTATTATTATTATTAAATTATCAGACATCAACTTGAATTTATATGACTATATATGACTAGTCTTGGGATTATGCTGTGTATAGATTGTGTGTGTGTTGCTGAAACAGCCACTCATACTAATAGCGAAGTTAAATAAAACCAATTAAACAAACACTGATTACAGCCTCCAGCCTTTTTATTTATGATGTCACATGGTTTGGGTTTGCAGATTTTCTGCCATTCTTCTATGCAGACCCTACCAATCTCTGTCGGTTTAAACAGTGATCATCAGAGGACAGTAATTTTCAGGTCCAGAGATGTTTGATTGTTTTTAGGTCAGGACTCTGGCTGGACTTCTCAAGCAGATTTGTCCCTAAGCATAGGTCCTTTTATGAACACTCAACAGCCACTTTATCAGATACACTTTTTTATTGGACAGCCTTTTGCCTTCGAAACTGTTCTAATTCTTCAGGGCATAGATTCAACAAGGAGCTGAAAACATTCCTTAGAGATTTAGGTCTATATTGGAATGATAAAGTCACACAGTTGCTGCACTGATTCGTCGGCTGCACCTCCATGATGTAAATATCCAGTTCCACCACATCTCACATATGCTGTATTGGATTGAGATCTTGTGACTGTAGAGGCCATTTGAGTGCAGTGAACTCATGTCATGTTAAGGAAACCAGTATGAGATTATTTGGGCTTTTACACTTGGCTCATTATCCTGCTGGAAGTAGAGATTAGAATGTATGTACATTGTGGTCATAAAGGGTCACTAACAATCAGATAGACTTTGGCATGGACACAACAGCCAATTCATATTAAGGCATATCTGCCATCAACGAGGCCTTTTAACCCAGAGAACTGCTGTTCCATGGATATTTTCTCTTTTTGGTCCATTATCTTTAACCCCGTGCATGAGAATCCCGAGCGTACAAACATACAAAGCATTTAATACACCCCATAATCTTCCCCATTTTGATTTTGCAGGTCATCTTGACCACATCTGCATGCCTATATACACTGAGTTGCTGCCATGTGTTTGGCTGATTAGATATTTGTGACAGGTGTGGTCTTTTATGTCCAGCAATGTTCTGGGCCAGTGGCATGAAGGCCGGAGATGGCGTTAAACTGAAAAAAAACAAAATGTCAGGTTCTAAGAACCATTTGGAGTTAATAGTTGAGGAGATAATACTTTTATACTCATTTTTGTCCTCTAAATTATTGTATGTAACCATTTATGTCTTTTGTTTGGTAGATGTGACAAGTATATATTTCAGTAAGAAATAGAAAAAACTGAATGATAGTAACCCAATTCCAAAATGTAAAAATGTTTAGCACTGTAGCAGCAGGTGTAGGTGTTTTTAGCTCCCACATTTACACTTTTTATCAATGAGTAACCTTTGTTTATTCATGTGATTAAGTATAATATAAAGGTTTGGTACATATTTTAGATTCGACTGCTAGGAAAAAACATGGTGTGAAATACAGTGCAGTTTTGTTTAGGTATATGAACTTACAACAAAGAACACTTGAGGAAGGCTGTGACTGAGGAAGGTTGGCCCTCCATGTAGGAATAAGCGATTGGCAGTTTTTCTGCCATATGGAGTGTATAAGATAAGTTTCTCAACTCCGGTCTTGGTGACCCACCGACCTGCAAAGTTTCAAGGTTTCCTAACTCCCAGCTCATCGACTCATTATTAAACCTTTCATGAGCTACTGGTTTGGACTGAACAGAGAAACCTTGAAACTGTGCAGGTCAGTGGTTCCCAGGAGTCCAGTAACTTTTTTACACAGATGTTTTTTCCTTCTAAAAGTTGAACATAATTCAGTATCCAGACTGAGATTTCTCTGTTCAGATGCAAAATACATACACAAGTCTCATTCTGGAAAGGTGAGAAAATTGTAATCTAATGGCATTTAATGTGAGCACTACATCTTTACATCTTATTACTATTTGATATTGTATATCAAATAACTGATCAATTTATTTAAAATTTTAAATATATATATATATATATAGAGTGTACACACACACACACACACACAGATATATATATATATATATATATATATATATATATATTTTTTTTGTAATGAATTGATCAGTTATTTGATATACAGTATCTCACAAAAGTAAGCTCACATTTTGTAACTATTTTATTCTAACTTTTCAAGGGACAACGCTGAAAATGTGACACTTTGATACAATATAAACTACTCAGTTTACAACATATATTACAGTGTAAATTTGCTGTGCCCTCAAACATACAGCCATTAATGCCTACATAGCAAGTAACGCAAGTTAGTAAACCCTCAAGTGAAAATGGCCAAATTGTGCCCAAAGGGGCTGTAATGCTCGCACAAAGATGGCGGACTCGAATGCAGCACACAGAGGTTTATTCAAACGAGAGGCGAAAATCGTAGTCAACAGCCTGAGGTTAAACACAGCAACGACACACAATAACCAGAGGATAAGGCGAGGACGAAGTCGAGAGAACGAAGCGGAGGTCAAAACACGGTAAGTAGCGATAACGATGATAGAGCGAATGAGAGTGTGTAGCGAAGGCCATCTTTATGTAGAACAAGAATTCTTCTTTTTCAAATCCTCAGAAAGTCCTTTATGTTATCATCAGGTGCCATGTTGAACTTCCAGTGACCAGTAAAACAGAGTGTAACAGTGATAACACCAAATGTAACACACCTGCTTCCAATTCCCACCTGAGACCTTGTAACACTAACAAGTCATATGATAGCGGGAAGGGAAAATGTCTTATTGGGCACAATTTGGTCATTTTTACATAGTGTACTCACTTTTGTTTCCAGTTGAGTTGTTTTCAAGGCACAGCAATTGCACACGGTTTTAAGGATTCACAACATTGACTGTACTGCTCATATTGCATGGTTTAATATCGTCTTCACAACTCTAAGAAGACTGAGATTTGGTGGTTTGTCTGTTGAGACTGTATAAATGTACAGTGTTTACTTTGAAGCACCTGTTACCAATGAGCATACCCAGGCTAAATAATTTTAGTCCACCTGTTAGAATCGGTGTTTGCTTACTTGCCTCTGCTTTGATATCCACCATAGTAGTTAGATCAATAAATATAGAAAAACAATAAGGCAACCTTATCAAGCTCATACAACTGATATAGTCTTACAATGAACATTTCAGGTTCAAGGGCCTTGAAGTGGCAGTTTGGCAATACTTGAACTATCAATGTTTGGGTCAGTAATCAAATATGCAGTACTTCCACTGTTTGTAACACTGCACATGTTCCCGTTCAAGAGCAATATGCCTTCTCATTGTCAATAAATCTATATCCCTGGTGTGGGAAGCTAAAAAGGTGTTTGGGTATGGCTCTGAACTACAGTATTGTCCATATTCTCCCACAGTGCACACATACCAGCCCTTCCATCTTTTCAGTTCAGATCACGGGTTGAAGAATTAGTGTTGAAGCACTGACTGAATTAAGGGCAATCAAACCTGCACAGCAAACATATTGGCCTCAAGACTGAATGTTGTAGTAACATATAATCAGTGTTAAATTGATTGGTAAATTGTTATTGATCCCAGAATAGTATACAAGCTAGACATAGAGCTAAGAACTTGAGGGTTAGGGGCTCTGCTGGCTCTAGCATTTCAACTCAGATTTCTGTTCATGAGTCTTCTATTAAGTGTAAAATGCCTTGACAGTGGTCAATGCTAAAGGTCTATGAGGAGTCATGACAGTACATTACTTCAGCCACAGCGATGATATGATATGCTGGAGAGCCACATAAGCCTGCATGGCTCTGACATGTTTTTTTACTTACACAGCCTGCACTGCCTAGATTATATAACTCCTCTTTCATAAGCACTTATGCACCTGATTTTGGCATGTTCCCATGTGGTTAGTGGTTTCTAGTCGTGTAACTCTATTGGCATAGTCTGTGTGTCTTAGCATAATCAAGTCTTGTCATTATGATTCGTGGATTACATACAGAGCAGGGTTTAGTAATTGCTGGGGTTTTTAGTGGAAACGCTGGACACTCAGGACATCTCACATCGGCTCTAAGAAACTTTGAACCATTGAACTACTCACTTCAGGTCATTTCACAGGATTTGTTTTTGTATTAAGGTCAGGATTTTGTCTCCGTCTTTCCAATTTTAGCATTATTTTGTAGAATGACTCGTATGCTGCATTATCCACTACTGGTCTTGACATTTAACTCCAGAATTTGCTAATTGTTCTATGATGATGGTAAGCTTTTCTGGCCCAGATGAAGCAAAACATGCATGCGTTTTCCTTTCTCCAGACTTTGCAAACTTTCAAACTCCAGTCATCCGAGCTCATCCAACAGTTTGGGCACATCAACATAAATAGACAGACAGAGGTATGTGCTTACAGTTAAAAGGAAATGTATGTATTCGACATATAACTCTGCTTATATAGTGCATATAGTACAGGGAGGAAAGGAAGTTTTCGTAACACTGTCGATTTTCTCATTTTTTCACCAGGAGCTTCAGTTCCAAAAACAGAGCCAGGCCTCTTGAACATTTTATCCAGGTTCTTCGATTCACTGACTCATCTTACTGCACACACTGAAACTTTCTCAAGAAGTAGAGTCTGCTCTCTCATTCCATGTTACATCCCTAATCCAGTCTGTTGTTAAAATGAACAAATATCTAAGTTTTTGTTGCCCTCAACTACCTCACTTTCCCAGATATAAATAGTGTCCAGTGTCTGTGAGTGGTTGTTGAGGTGCCAGATAACCTGGTGGAAGAGGCTGTTATTATATGTGGCAGTGGGTGCCTGGATGGGTCATTCAAAATGCTGGTGGCTTGAATGGCTTTTCTTCCTTCCTAGGTATTCCACGATTAATTTTGAGTGGTGTTAAATTCAATAACTGATCTGGCATTAACATCAGCACAAAATCTGTGTACTGGGAGCTTCATCACATGGGTTTCTTTGGATGACCAGCTTCAGGCAAGCGTTAATTCACCAAGGACAATGGCAAGCACTGCATGAAGTGGCATAAAGCATGATGCCACTGAGAATGTGTGGAGTAACGCATCACGTGTCTCTATATGGCAGTCTAATGGACAAAAATGGGTTTTGTAAGTTCCTAGATGACATTACTTGCCTGACTGCATCGTGAAAGACTGTAAAGTTTGGGGGAGGAGAGATAATTCTGTGGGGTTGTTTTCTAGCGGTTGGCCCCATCCCCTTATTTTAAGCAAGGGGAAATCTTAGAGCTTCAGCATACTCCGACTGAAGAAAACTTGGGAATAGGCCTTTTTCCATTCCAGCATGACTGGATAACACCTAATGGTCCTCAATATATAATATAATTTCATCAATATAATTGTTGCATAATTCGATTAATTGAGTACATACCATATACTGTAGAGTATACATGCTGTTTTGTCTGGTCAACTTTATTTCATTTGTTAAGAAACATTCATTCTTGCATTTCAGGCCTACTGTACATTCCAAAAATGAGATGCGGAAAACATGTGATGTTACCAGCAATTTCACAGCCGGCCAGATGGTGGTTTGTCAAAAGTGTAGACCTTATTATTAATTTGAGTTAATTCATATGCCATTCCCAGAATCCCACTCAAAAGTGAGTGGCCACATTTGCAGCCAAGCTGATAAAAAAGTTGAGAAGTACTGACAAAGTGTGTACAAGAAAGCCATTAGGATCTGTGGATGTGTCCCAGACCACATAATACTTCATAAGTGCGACAAATTAATACACAGCCAATGTTATTGTTCTTATTTTTACGCATTTGTAATACACACTGTCCACCTGGGGATAGAGGCCATGTCTAAATCAGTTTAGCAGGCACTTGGAGAGCTTCAACCAAAAACACAGGTAACAAATCACCAATACACATCAGCACACAGCAATTAATGTCTGAACAAAGCCTGTAAATATCTGTACTTGTGAACTCACCAGTATGGAAGTCGGAGATTAGCATTTGGATTAGCAGAACACTGGTTTGTGAAGGCTAAAAACCTCAAATGTCTCACAGTTTCTTTACCCAATTACAAATTCCAGGTTACAATGAGACAGCTGACATGATCGCATTATGGCTAATCTTACTGAAAAGAAGAAACTATTTGCAATACTCGTGGCTCGGTCTTCCACACACTGCTAAATATGACCGGCGATGCTATATAAAGAGATCTGATTTAACTTTGCTCTCTTAACTCTGTGACAGAAAAACAGAAGCATTCGATCCATATTTAACTGTGTGTGTGTGTGGTAGTGTTACCTTGTATACAGTGTTCCTAATAGAGTCATCATGTCCTTATGTAAAATGTCTGGCCCTCCTCACTTTTTTCTCTCAAACACACACACTCACACACACTCTGCTTCAACTCCCTCAGACTCTCCTGTTTTTCTTTCCTCTTTCTATAGTGTATGGTTTTAGAGCTAACACACTTCAAAGCAGCGCAAAGTTCCTATTCCTCTGGTGGGAGAAACATACGGCGCTGCTCTCTTGAGCATTACTTCAGAAAACATCTCTCATCTCTTTAACTCTTTGGCCTCCGCGTGACACCATGGTAAAAAGGCAAGGAGGAGGAGGGAGAAAAGTCCTTAAAGAGAGAGAGGAAACAGACAAAAAAAACTTTTGCAGAATGCTGCATCAGTGAGGTTTTGCTTCACAAGCTGGCAAAGAGATGACAGATTCTAGTGAGAGTTCGTCTGGAGTGCAGGGTGAGTGGGTGCACATGTTTGTGTATTTGTGAGTGGGCCTTCATCAGTTACGTCACCAGCTTACACAAGCCTATACCTCTGGAGGATTTCACACAATTTATTTATTTCTTTCATTTTCTATGGCTTTCCTGGTGGAAGCCATAACAGGAGGCACTTGGGTTGTGCGATGGTGAAAATCTTGTCAAGTGGGGCAGCTGGCCTCTGGTCTGGACGAGCGTAAAAATAGAGGCCTTTTCACATCAACTTCGAGTTGTACAGGTGAAAAAACGTGCCCTTATGACAAATGGTTAAATGATCATATAATGTAATGTTTACAGACAATTATGTCCTGTTAAATTCATTTTGTTTGCCACATTACATTTCATTTGTTAACCTTATTACTACCACCAACAGTCATTTTGCAAAGGTTTTGCAGGCCTGAAATGTAGAAACAGACATATACTAACTATATGTTTTTCAGAACATTTTCAGAAATAACATTTAAAATAAATGTAAGGAACACTTTTTTTTAAAGGAACAGGAATTAGTCATTAAAAATGTGGTTTTGAGGATCAACCTGTTAAAATGAACTATTATAAGCTTTGCAAGTCTGTGCATAAAAAATCATGCACCAGTTTAAGTGGCTCCATCTGGCATCATTTCCAGTGGTTTTCATTGCACCCAACTAATAATTGCTGTTCCTTGATGATACCACTTTTAGTTAGTGTGTAGGAACTGTGATCTGTTTGGAATGCTGCTTTCAGAAAGGCCTTGGGCTAAAGGCCCAAAATATGGGAAATGCTGAATATGTCCCCAAAAACATCATCCCCACCATCAAGCAAGGAGGTGGAAACATTGCGCTTTGTGGGTGCACAGGGCAACTACATTCCTCTGCCAGGACACTGAAAATGGGTATGGATGCATGGCAGTGACCCATATCATACAGCCAAGGCAACAAAAAAAGGCTCAAGAAGAAGCACATTAAGGTCATTGCATAGCCTAGTCATTTAACAGACCTTAATCCCATAGAAAACCTATGGAGAGAGCTGATGAACCTTCCAGTTGCCAAGCAATAGCCTCAAAACCAAAAGAGGAATTAGAGTTGATGTGCAAAGAGGAGTGGAAATTCCTCCTGATATGTGCGCAAACTTGGTCATCAACTACAAGAAACATCTGTACTTCTGTACTTGCCAACAAGGGTTTTGCCTCCGAGTACTAAGCTTTGTTTTGTTAGGGGATCATATACTTATTTGACTCAATGAAATGCAAATCAGTTTATGTGTTTTGTATAAAGTGATTTTATGGCTATTTTATGTTCTAACTCTCACTGTTAAAATAAACCTCCCATTAAAATTATAGACTGCTCATTTCTTTGTTAGTGGGCAAACGTCCAAAATCAGCAAGGTATCAAATAATTATTTCCTCCACTGTAAATAGAGCAGTACACTGCTGCTCCCCACGAAATTTGGCTGAATGTGAACATTTCTGTTAGCAACAATGAGTAATAGCCCAGATGTGCAAAGTTAGTAGATGCAAATTTAACAGACTAATGGCTGTAATTAAAGCAAAGGGAGACTCAATAAATTCTTAAATGTATGACAAATTCTTAAGGTGCTGATCACCTTTCCTGTCCAACCTTTTAAAAATAAATGATCAAAACTGCTTTTTCTTATTGTGTGAATATAATTGCTGGAAATAGATAGTTTAATGGGATATCATTTCAGGCTGTATGTAACTATATCAATGGGGTATGATGGCTTTTTAATTATATATGATGTTAAACTCACACTTTAAGATCAGTTGTTGGTTAATAAGATAATGTGTGTGAAACATAAATGACAGTCTGCATGACCGTGTGTGCATGTGTGAAAAGGAAAAAAGAAAAACAGCTTCACAAAGGCCAACTAGCATGAAGCCAATCAGACTGTTGTGGCGGATGGGCTTTTGAAACAGCAGCTGTAATTGTGAGGGCAATTACCGAAGCCTGATTACAGGGTCTAATTGAACAAACCAATGCCATTTTAACCACAAAGACCTCATCAGAATGAGTGGCAGTAATTTTAACAAACTTCTTGGTATGAAGTGAATACAAAACCAAATGACTAAGCAGTACAGCCATGGCCAAAAGTTTTGAGAATGGCACAAAGTTTGGTGGCTCAGTTTTTTAGAACCTTTCGTATGGTACCTTTATATGGTACAATAAAGTACAATTATAAGCAGTTCCTATCTTTTTTAAGCTTTATCAGTTCTTGGAGCTGAGTTTTGACACTTTGTTTGTTCATCATATTTGGAGGATTCGTCACAGGTTCTCAGTTGGATTAACATCTGAGAGTTTCCTGTCCATGGACCCAAAAATGGGACTGGGAAAATAATGTGTCCTGCTTGGAAATAAGTTATCCATAATGCTTTTGTTTAAAGTTCGCAGGCGTTGCAGTAAAACGAAGCTGATCTGTTACTCAGTAGAATAGTACTTCTACATTTTCTTGATTTTAGTAAAGCACATTAAAGCTTGCTTGTATTAAAAGCACATAGTGGTGACACTAGGTGAAATACAAACCTTGTCACTTACTCTTCATATTCTTTCTTTTCTTCATATACTCTCATTGACAAAACAAGACTAACTCACCAAGAAGGACTTGTGGAATTGAATTAAATTTTCTGTGTGAATAGAATCATGACGGGATCGTGAAATGTTGTGATTACAATATTAGAACAAAAGGTGAAGTTTATTGGGGAAAACTATACAACTGGAGGCAAACAGGTTCCATATGGTATCTTGTGGCACATTTGCCCACAGATGTTGCATCTGGGTTTGTAGATTCTCCACACTCGTATATTGCTGTCCCATAAATGCTTGATTGGCGATAAATCTGCCCACTGGACAGGCAGAGAAATTGTTGCAATCTGGCGGAGACATTCCAGGGAAACTTGTACTGTACTTGTACAGGGATTATATTGATAAAGATTACACATTACACATAAGTTTTCCTGGACAAAAGCACTGAACTGTTAGTGTCCCTTATATCCATACTAGGATGACCAACTGTTCTATGCAATGGCCCTTAAGTTCAACACACTAACAGTTTGTGGCTCCACATAAACAAAGAATTGGATAGCTCACCATGAGGTCGCCATTTTTTTACCTGGCTTTTGTTGAAATACCAAATTTTTATAGACAATTTGTTAATGCCCCTCACCCGACCCATTCATTCATCCCAGTGAGCAGTCACAGGACCCCGCCCTCCCACTACCAGCTGCGCATTATCTCTTTATCACTTTAATAATCTTGTAGTCTGTACATATTTACTTTATTTTACATATTTTAAAATTTCTTCATTGTTCCATTTTTTTGCAGTATTGCTGCCTGAAAGAAGAGTCTAATCCAAATTTCACTGTTTTAACATTGTTTATATTTCAGCCACAATAAATCTATTCTATTCTATTTTTTCTAAATAAAACTGTTCCAGTGCTTAGTAGGCCAGGTATCTTGTTCACAACACCACTGCAAATGAAGGCGACGGAGGCTGGCAGGACACATATTTGGTGCAGAGACAACAAATATCCTTTTGCTAAGCATGTGGAAATGGTTCAGGCGGAGACAGGGGTATGTAAAGACGGTGTCATCTGTTTCTGGATAATTTACAATGAAACAGTGGGAACTGCTCGTTGATGGATCTTTACTCAACTCTATATCATCTCTACTGGTGATCTTTCTGGGCTGTCCAGAATCTGTTCACCAGGTGCCTGCCCTCACAGATCTACTGCACCCAACACCTTCTAAGATCTAGGTCAGAATGTATATATATATATAT